>JANHAO010006982.1:0-20694 GCA_026873985.1 Saraca asoca
AAATATACAATAACACAGCTGAAAGTAAGTCATTTTGGACCTTAAAAAGCTTAGTGAGAGGACAATTAAATGAATAAAATATTTTATTATCAATCTACTAAGTTATCTTATCAATAATATCTTCTCCATGACTTCTTGCTTTTCCAACATGTTTTGAGCCAATAACATTACCTTTAATATTTTTTACCCTTGAGTGATGTCACGACCCAATATCTTGGTCAAGATCAGCTTGAATATCAATTATTCTATTGATAATCACTAGCCTTTCATTTGATTTCATTCTTTTTAGTTTGCTTAGTTTCATTAATATGTAAGTGACTTAAACTGACTTAATGAGAAAAAGAATGGAACTCATAGGATCATGAACCACTAATATATATATATATATATATATATATACAAACTTACGCATATATAATGTACAATGCCATTGCCCATCAAGGCACATACCCCTTTTTGTGTCATCAATGTCTAATTTTTTTACAACTTTTTCTTTTAAAAAAATTGCTACTACATCTCACTAGCTAGGTTCACAAAACATCATCCTACAACACCCTAAGTTCCTTTAGGGATGATTCAAAATAAAGTTGGTTTAACATATAGATCATAAGGATCAAAAGTATAGGTTAGACTAACTCTATCCCTAAGGACTTGATGGCTATGCTATATACATTTTTAAAAGGCAAGCAAAAAGAAACTTAGATGGTGGATCCCTTAAGGATCAAACCATCCCATAACCATCATTAATAACATGTCTGGGGGTTGTAGAGAGATGATTTCTACCTCATGCAGTACCTTGTAGTCAATCAAGTTTAAGATTATTATATAATGAATTTTGACCTTGTACATGCCTAGGAGACTATCAACCACAGTGGTGAATGTATTAGCCATAATTTCTATTGAATTGTTATCCATCTTACTTATCTAATGTGAGATTGGCAACTATGTTTTGAGTATCAGAAAAACAATTTACAAAATAATGAGTCTGAGGCTTAGTGAGATAGATACGTATCAAACATATGAATCCATCACATAATAAAAGTCATATATATATATACACATATATCCATAACTCAACCATATAACCATTTCACATATCATTTCCATAAACAACTATACAGTATTTAGAGACTCACCTATGAGGTTAATTCATTTCTGAGCACATTATGCGAATTCTAGCTCTCATAACCATATCCCACATTCTCATGTTCATTATGCATGTCAATTTCATGATATTGAGTTCCAATATTCATATAATAGCAATATAGAGTAAACCATGCATATTAAATAACATATCCCTCCTTGTTACTCTGGTCCAACCTTAACCCACTTATCCCAGCTTTTTCCCTCCAAGCCAGCCATAACCTACACATCATATTAGAATGCATAGATTTAGGATCCAATTCATTTTGCTCATTACATCCCATCATCCACATATCAAGCCTCAGAGGTTACCAATTATGTAATCATTCCATTCTCATGATGGACATCTCACTAATTTCATATAGATACATCTTAATATCATTCATAACGTTGTGTACCATTCCATGTCCCATTTACATAGACTAGCTTTACATCATATAATCTCTTACAATAATTATAATTTTAATATCAATCATAACATCACAATATCACATACTATCCAAAATCTCATGCGAATTATCAAACTTTATATAGTATGACTACTCATAGTATTTGCATTTCCAATATCATAGTCATTCCTCATTAACATCATTCTTTCTTGTCTTATGATCACCTTGATTTATAGACTCATTGATTAAATACTCTTGCATGCACAATAATCCAATTCCTTAGTATTAACTTATGATTTATATGTTTATAAACTCCTATTTATTATGTTTGAATTATTTGGATCCATTGTAAAAGTAACCTAAGGAATTAGGGTAAAGGATTGAAAAAAGTAATTATTGGTTAAATAATATGAATTTATTGAAGTACGATCGAAATCGTGATTAGAATCACTAAAGAGAAATGAGTATGATCACAATCAGAATTGGAAATTTATTTGTGAATGACTCAATTTGACTCAAGAAAATATAGTTAAAAATGTTAGTCTACTCACTAAAATTTGGAAAGTTTTGGGAAGTCCAATTTCAAATGCAATTAGAATCCCAATCAGAATTAAAAAATAGGGTAGGAAGGGTCATTCAAATAGTGAAATCCTAGTTCAAATTTTGATTTAAATCATCAAGAAAAGCTGCTAGGTTTTTGCAAGCATAATAGTAGGTTCAGTTCAAAATGGTGCGATTCGACTCGCACGAATAGATTTTACATGCAAACAACAAAAAAATAGGGAGAGTTATTTCTAATTCATTATCACACTACAGGATCTTAACATCACACGTTTTGAGAGGTTAAACAAACACAAACTCAGCTATTTCAATCATATACTAAACATTATTCCAATAAATCCATTCAATCATCAAGTTTCATCATATAATCTCAAAACCCATTTCATCATCTTGCACCATAAATCAACAGATTCAAAGAAAGAATCATGTTTTAATTCATAAAAGTGGTAAGTATCACTCACCTTAGCAACTACAACATAAGAAACTTCAATTATTTTCCTAGAATCTCCTATGATCTTCAAGATAAAAAATAGGAACATATTAGCTTTCAATCATTTTTTTTTTTAAGATTTCTCTCATCAACTAATCATACATGATTAAATTATGGTTCCTATATCATGAATAAAGCTATATTTAATAGATTCAAGCTTCAAAACATTAGAAAAATTGGATCAATTCATGGGTTCAACAATATCATGCAATGTGATAGAAAACTTCAAAAATTCATAACTTGAGTTTTATTTAATCAATCAGTATGATTTTGATGTGAAAATAAAGAGAAAGAAGAGATAAATCAACAATAAAAATCTGAGTAAATAACAAGTAAGATTGAGGGCTCACTTGAAGAGAGGGAGTGAGGGGTGTAGAAAGAGATTGAAAGCATAGAGGAGAAGATTAAGAGCAATTGAATTGCATGGGTTGCTATATGTGGGAAGGCTTAAAGAAGAAGGTGAACTGGCTAAGGGAGGGTATTTTGGGGAATATCTACTAGTTGGTCATTTCATTTTTGAGTAATTTTTCTCCTTTCTTCCATTTTGAGCTTAAGTTTAACACACTTATCAATTCCCAAAAATCATGCAATTCTAATACTGTTATATATGAAATCCGAATTGCTTTTGATGGATTGATGAGTTGCCCAAGTGCAGTAAAGACTTGGTTTAAAGAGTGCTTAGGATGCTAAGTCTCTAGCTCATCTTGCTCAGAAGCCCCCCTTAGCTCGAGCTCGTCCAGAAAAGAGCAAGCTCGACCTCATCATTAGAGAAACTCGCTCCTAGACAAAAGGATTTGGTGTGCGAGGTGCGATCAGCGACCTGAGAGCTCACTAAACCAAAGACTATAGGAGACCGAGTCATACTCTGCCCAATGGATACTTAGGGCCCACCTATAGGAGACAATCTGCAATAGCCGAAAAAGAAGATTTAGTTTGTCTATGTTGTCTTATACGTTAAATATTAATGAACAGATTTATTGCATGTAAATTTACCATTGTAACCTCTTGTCCTCTATAAATAAGAGGAAAGAGCCCTCTATGAGGGGATGAAAAACTTGTATACAGAAACTCTGTAAAAATACATTCTCAGAAATAACACATTACCATAGACGTAGGGTCTAGTACTGTCCAGATTTGGCCAAACCACGTTAAACTCTGGTGTTTCCTTGTTGCTCTTCCTTCCTTCCCTGTGTTTTCTATGGATTTTCTACACTTGAACCAGAAAATGGTCAGAGATCCCAAAAGAATCCCCCTGTTGGCTAGAGTTTGGCTCAATACCAAAATTTGACGTCAACATTTTTTATGCCGTCTATGAGGATCTCACCTGTTTTGATTTGTTTCCTGCTGCAATGGCTAAGAGAAGAGTTACCAAAGCTTCAAATGCACTACCCAACCACCCAGAAAGGCATGTTTCAAAAATGGAATCTTCCACCACTCCCATCATCAGTGTAACCACTGGCTTTCCCCGGGCCAGTTTTGTCCCACCAACCGTCGTTGCCAATGGCATCGATGGAGTGCAAGTTTGGCTCCAACATCAGGAAAAACTGGAAAGTATGATGGGAGAACTGACTAAAGCAGTTACATTGTTAGCACAAGGTGTGCAAAAATAGGCCCAAGGCACAACACCCGTGGATGTTCTCCAGCAGCAGCAAGTTGAACATTTGGGCGATCCCAATCAAGATAATTCTTCAGCTCATCACTCGCAAAAGTGGACCCTAGGGCATAACTCAAACGGCCACAAAGATCAAAGGATCCAACAATCATATAGCCAACAATCTAGGGCACGAGACCCATTGGTAAAGGAGTTATTTCAGAAAATAACTTAGCTAGAGGAATGCCTTCGAGCTCCAAATGATCGAGCCCGTCATAGAGAAAGGTCACTGCTCTCTAAAGAGATCAAAACCTGAACTCTTCCCTTTAAACTCAAGGTCCCTGCGATTCCGTTGTATAATGGGGACTCCAATCCTTATGATCATCTGGACGCATTCAATGTTTACATGGACTTACAAACAATTGATCCCTTAGTCAAGTGCCGAGTGTTTCCAACCACATTAGGAGGTATACCTCGAGCTTAGTTTAGAAGCCTCCTAGCTCACTCAATTGGTAGTTAGGAAGACTACCAATAAAAATTCATCAGCCAGTATTGAGCATTGAAGAGACAACTTGTGCCCCCTGTCATCTCGCTATGGTCTTTCAACATAAGCATGAGTTGCTAAAAGACTACATTACCATATTCAATCTCGAAGCCAATTCAGTGGAGAATCCATCTGAAGAAACCATACTGGTAACAATCTCCATGGGACTCCACAAAGATGGAAAGTTGTACAATAGTCTATACAAGTCCCCGGTGAAGGACCTCATCGAGTTCTATGAGCGAGCTGTTAAGCAGATTAAGTGGGAAAAGACATTCAGCTCAGAAAGGTTTGACAGGAAGGATGAAAAGGCCAGCTCCTCTCATGGCAAGAAAAGGAGCGATATGGATCAAGATGATCACTATGCCAAAAAGACTATAAAGAAGTCCAAAAGACCCAGAGGTGAGTGACCTCAGCACTCGGATCACTGCGAGTAGTATAGCATCCTATCGAATTCCCAAGATAAAATTTACTTAGTGGAGAGAGATAGGGAAAGCTTTGGAAGGCCTAGACCCCTGAAGACCCCATTCAGGCAAAGGAATAAAGATGAATTCTATGCCTATCACAATGAGGCTGGTCATCAGACCTCAAATTGTTTGGTCTTCAGAGACGCATTTGAAGACCTAATCAGAAGGGGTCATCTAAGGGAGTATATGGTACAACCTACAAAGCAGTAGCCTTAGCCTCTTCAATGTAGTACTGGCCAAGAGTCGGGGGGCTCGGTCCAAGTCATACATTACTAATGTATCCCAATTTCAAGTGCAAATGTTAAAAGTTTCTTTCTGCTTTACTGCAAATTGTCTGTGGATTGGCTTAATGTTTCTGTCTTCATCTCTTCACTCTGCCCTCTGTTATCAAGTAATCATATAGTCAGTAGCTTGCATGTGGCTAATTCACCAAGTTTCCTATATAATTTTGTGCCAATCGTGACCTTTGGTCTGATTGAGGCCTCCCAAAGCTCATTCTGGAGATGAATCAATGAACACTTTGTCAGCGTAGCTGCGTGCTCATTGAGGTGCAGAGCCACTAAAAAACATTCACTTTGCCAGCGTAGCTACGTGCTCGCTGAGGTGTGGAGGAGCTACGTTGAGGTGCTGAGGCACTAAAAAACACTCGTTTTGCCAACATAGCTGCATGCTCATTAAGGTGCAGAGGCACTAAAAAACATTCACTTTACAAGTGTAATTGCATGCTCATTGAGGTATGGAGGCACTAAAAAACACTCGCTTTGCCAGTGTAGCTACGTGCTTGCTGAGGTGCAGAGGCACTAAAAAACACTCGCTTTGCCAGCGTAGATGTGTGCTGGCTGAGGTACAGAGGCACTAAAAAACACTCACTTTGCCAGCATAGCTATGTGCTCGCTCAGGTGCAGAGGCACTAAAAATTAGTCGCTTTGCCAGTGTAGCTGCGTGCTTGTTAAGGTGCGGAGGCACTAAAAAAACACTCACTTTGCTAGCGTAGCTACGTGCTTGCTGAGGTGCGGAGGCACTAAAAATACTCACTTTGCCAGTGTAGCTGCATGCTCGTTAAGGTGTGAAGGCACTAAAAAATACTTGCTTTGCCAGCATAGCTGCATGCTCGTTGAGGTGCAGAGGCACTAAAAAACACCCACTTTGCTAGCATAGCTGCGTGCTTACTGAGGCGTGGAGATGTTCAAAACAAACTCACTTAACCAGTTGAGCTGCGGACTCGCTGAGGCATGGAGACGCTCAAAACAAACTCACTTAACTAGTTGAGTTACGGGCTCGTTGAGGTGTGGAGACGCTTAAAATAAACTCACTTTACCGGCATAGCTGCATGCTTGCTGAAGTGCAGAGGCACTCTTAAACACTCAATGCTAGTGTAGCCTCATGCTTGTTGAAGCATAAAGAATTGACGACCTGATAACTTGCCTAAGGCAGCGAAGTTGCTCTGTTTCATAGCTCGCATGCGACTAACTGTTTGCAGCTCTCGTGCTATTTTTTGATTATGCATAATCTTTCTACGGACCCAACAACACTTATGTGTGAAGGTGTTTTGCTTAGAAGTGTTTATCTAATTGGCTATCTGAATGTCTTAACACACACTACGAAAGCCTATGAATGCAGAAAAATGATAGCATTTCAAGATCGCAAAAATGATCTTATTCATTAAAAGGCCTCGACGAGGCAGAATTACATTAGGGGGAGAGAAATACAAAAACCAAAAAGAAGGCCAAAGGCTATTGTTGAAAGTAGAAACACCAACAATCGGGAGGCAAACTCCCACCAGCAGAAAGACTGGCATGCCCTACTACTCTTACTTATATTCCTCCTCGTCCTATAGTTCTTCTCCAGTCTCGCGCTTGGAGAAAGCCAAAAAGTTCTCAAAGATCCTATCAGCAATGCTGGATTCTATGGAAGGACCAGGGAGAGATGACTGGAAGCCCCCACAAGACTTTCTAATGGTGAGCTAGAGAAGTTACCTACGGAGGTCACGTACAATAGACCATCCAAATCTCCAAACCACCTACAACAGACTATCCACACCTCAAAAGAGCTTCACTGGAAGCCAAGCCACCATAGACGTTAGCAAGAAGTTTTACTACGGCATCCATCTGGCCGTTCCATGGAAAGGCAAGAAGAGCTTCTTATGCTTTATAAGCTAATATGGGTTCGGTGAAGAATTTAGCAGATAATTACAATTCTTGGATCGGACAGTCCAGAAGAAATAAGGCTGCCACGTCAATGGCCAGAGATCGTGAATAGTAAGAGATATGGTCTGAGGTAGAATGAAAAGACAGAAATGAAATCTGAAGTGACAACACAATCAGGCAAAGACTTTAACCGAAAATATGGATAAGGATTTGAGAAAATGACAACTTCCATCCGGCGAAGTGAGCTGAGAGTTAAGGGGCTTATATTATATATGAAATCCAAATTACTTCTAACAGATTGGTGAGCTGCCCAAGTGCGGTAAAGACCTAGTTCGAAGAGTCCTCAGGATGCTAAGTCTCCAGCTTATCTTGTTAAGAAGCCCCCTCAGCTCGAGCTCATCCACAAAAAAGTGAGCTTGACCTCGTCACTAGAGAGACTCGCTCCTAGATCGAAGGATTTGGCGTGTGAGGTGCAATTAATGACCTGAGAGCTCACTGAACTGAAGACCATAAGAGATCAAGTCATACTCTACCCAATGGATACTTGGGGTCCACATGCAGGAGACAATCTGCAGTAGCCGAAAAAGAAGATTTAGTTTGTTTACATTGTCTTGTACATTAAATATTGATGTAACAGATTTACTGCATATAAATTTACCATTGTAACCTCCTCTCCTCTATAAATATGAGGAAGGAGCCCTCTGCAAGGGGACGAAAAACTTGTATACCGAAACTTTGTAAAAATACATTCTCAGAAATAACATATTACCATGGACGTAGGGTCTGGTGTTGCTCGAATTTGGCCGAACCATATTAAACTCTGGTTTTTCCTTGTTACTCTTCCTTCCTTCGCTATGTTTTCTGTGGATTTTCTGCACTTAAACCAGTAAACGGTCAGAGATCCCAAAAGAATCCCCCTGTTGGACAGAGTTTGGCTTAATACCAAAATTCGATGTCAACAAACACAAATAAGTTAAATTAAGTGCCTTCATAATGACTATAATTCTACACTCATTTGATATCCATAACCCTTGTTTCAGATTTTCTGAAGTTTTTGGAAAATAGAATTTTAAAATTACAGGTTTTGTTCCTTGAACATTCTTGATTAGTTTTTTGATCGTCAAAGGATTTTTAAAAGTCATATAATCAATTTCTACTATTTTTGGGTTTCTCATAACTCAAAATTTATAGTTTCAAAATTCTTGAAAAATTTTGAATTTGCCTTTCCAAATTTTTTGAAAATCCATTTTGGTTCTTAATAGAGTTTGGAAATTTTAGGATGTTACAAGTGACCTATAAGACCCTTTAGGCTTCATCGACAGCTAATATTTCTGTCATAGACATGGTCAAGCTTTCTCCACAAGACCAAGGCTTCTCCTAAGGCTTTCTCCTGCTGGATAGGCCTTCAATTCACTCACTTTCTTGAGTGGTTTGCATTCTCTTGAATGCCTACTATGAATGAGCTCATAATTAATGTCTTATGTTGTACAGCAAGTCCACCAACTTCTACACACACTTGCATCTGATCCACCATTAATGTTTTCTTAAATGCAATATCTCTCACACTAGCCCTAGAATTGCTCCAACATCTTGCACCCTCTTGATCAAGTCCTTAGCAATATCTCTTTGCTATTTCTACAAGAGTCTGCTTCACTCACAAGCTCCACATGCTTTTGATAACCCGAATCTACCCTAATTATGGCCCACCCAATTTTCTCTCTTTAGCATAACTGAGCTCTGATACTAACTATCATGGGCCGATAGCTTTCTAGCCGAAATCATGCAACGCATGATGCCAACTCTTAGTCAATATGCTAGCTTTCCAATAAATTCAAACTATACTTAGATAGATAATTAGGACATTGAGGATTTTGTCACCTATATAATCAAAATCCTGTGCACAACATGTTTGCAAGCCAACATGAATGTTTAGTTAAAGCATTAACATATATCGAGTCTCAAAAAATGTGCCACATAAGAAGCCTCTAGTATATATCAAGAAAGGACTTTTTTAAAAATAAGGAGAGGGACAACTTCATTTTATTAATATATGCCTCATTATATAGTTTTGAGTGTGTAAGGGGCATCTCTAAGCTCCATACTTTGATCCCAGCTTGAGTCACAGTGCCCACCTGGTCACTAGCCACATCCTCCTTAAAGAGCATTCTAAGCAAAAGTCCTAATGGCAAAAGTAGACATACTTTTTCCTAATTGACATAAGGACTTTTCTCCTAACTCCTAAGGGTTCTAATGTGCCATCTTATGTGGACACGAAGATAAAAATGCAAGGATTGCAACCATTTACTTTTTTATTCGTACTGGACAAACAATCGATGCTAAAAAGATACAAATATCCCCAAAATAGAAAAAAAAATTAGAAAAATAATCTACAAGTGCATTTGCTCCTAAATTCACTCCACAAGGCTTGCTCTTCATGCTGATTTTTATGCCAAGTTTCATCCAAAGCTGAATATGTTTGCCTATCAAATTGGTTTACAAGGCTCACTTGTCATACAACGAGAGTCATTATTACTAATGGTGTTTCCATTAATTCACCAAATTCAATCAACAAACCAGTAAACTTTTTTGTAATAAAAGAATGAGTAGCACCAAGATCAAATAATACCTTTGCTTGTAAATTATGCATTTTCAAAATACCTAAGACTACAATGTTAGATACTTGAGTCTCCTATTTGGTAAGATTGTAAACTTGTGTCATGGCTTCATTAGGATTCCTTCCAAGATTATTTCACCCCTCACTTTTACCAGACACTACTAGTGCTCTCATTGAAGGTGTAGAGGGTGTTGTTGGTTAATTTAGGAGTTTAACTTGAAAATTTGCACCATATCCCAAAGCATTCATATTCGTAGGGCACCCTCTCATCCTATATTCTAATTGACCACATCTGAAACACCCAGTTAGATCATTTCTAAAAAATCCAAAATGATGTTTATTATAATTTTTCCATAATGGTGCGTTAGCCTTAATAATCCCCTAACTTTGGGGATATACTCTTTCCATGGAATGGAATAGATGTCATTGAAATAGATTGATCTCCCATATTTCTTCTTACAATAGAATTCTATGGCTGTAATGATTCAAAAAATTTCTTTTCCATCGACTAAGAGGTGTTCCAGGAGCTTGAGTTAATTTTCTGCTTAATACCATATTAGTTCACTCAGTTCAAATTCCTTTCTTGCTTCCAGAGGAAATTTCCCTTTCATGATGCTCTTTTGATCTCAATTCTACCCACAAGGCTTAGTTCATGGCCTGTTGATATGTTGTACCTAGATCAACTTTCACGTGATCGAAATAATAATCACTAGGCCCTAAAACAAATTTTTCCACCTTCATGGCCTCACTCGAAATCAACTAAGTAGCATATCAAGAGAGTCACGTGAACTGAGCATCATATTCACTTACAGACAAATTTTCTCACCTCAAAATTTCAGACTTTCTAGCATTTCCTATTGGACACTAGATGGAATGAATCAATCAATGAAAATTTCTTAGAACATTGTCCAAGTTATAGGTCCTACATTAGCTGCTTGCCCCTCAACAGCTCTAACATACCAATAATATGCTAAATCATCTAGCTAATATCTCATTAATTCCATCAATAAAGATCCGAGACATCGTAACATTCTATAGTATCTTGCAATCTAATTTAAGAACTGGCATGGGTTTACAAAAGAATCTGTTCCTGCATAGTGGTGTGGCTTCAATTTCAAGAACTCATGAACAATTCATAATTGATCTCCTTGCTCATTTCTAGCAGGAGAAATTTGGTCTCTCTCAGTTTCCCTATTTCTATTAGGCTCTCTATTTTATTCTTGATTTTGGTTGAGTTAATGTATGCACTAGTGATCTATTGCCTACTGAACCAAGTTCTCCGCCCATTGGGAAACTTCTAAATTCTCACTGACTTCACGATGGGAGCTATTTTGTCGAATAGACAATCTTTCTTAACCAGAATCAGGTTCTAGGGCCTTCTTACTTTTTAGTTCTCACCATAATCTACATCACAAAATTAATCAAATACTCAAGGCACTTAATAGTTCTACTGATATGAACACATATTTCACTAGGTCAATAGGATTAGTATAAATAATACATGCTCCTGAGTGCACATGTGCTATTGGTACTATTCTTGTTAATACTTGATGAAACCATTACCATCATAGTGTGACTCTAGATAATCTACATGTAGGCCTATAATTATATATTTAACCTAGATCATGCTTTGTTATCACCTTTGTCATGACCTGAAATCCTAGTCATGACCGATGTGAATATCAATTACTCCACTGATAATTACTAGGCTTTAATTTGATTTCATTCTTTTCATTATACCATAGTTCGTTTAGTTTCATTAATGTGCAAATGACTTAAATTGACTTGATGAGAAAGAGAATGGAACTCATAGGATCATGAACCACTAATATATATATGTATATATATACAAACTTATGCATACATAATGCATAGGGCCATTGCCCATTAAGGCACATGCCCCTTTTTATGTCATCAATGTTCAATTTTTTACAACTTTTCCAAAAAAAACAAAATGCTACTACATCTCCATGGCTAGATTTACAAAACATCCTCCTACAACACTGTAAGTTCCTTTAAGGATGATTCAAAACAAAGTTAGTTTAACCTATAGTTTATAATGATCAAAAGTATAGGTTAGTCTACTCTATTCTTAATGACTTCAAGGAAGGAGTAGCAATTATCTCATCCACAATTGGTTAGTATTGTGGTACTTGTGGTGCAACAAATGGCTTTCTTTATGTTGTGGCTATAATCATGCCCTTTAAACCAAGGCCATAGAGTTAGCCCTTTTTTGATCCACCAACAGCCTCAAAAAAGAGCTTAGTATCTTCTGTTGTAGAAATTTGCAATGCAACAAGTTCAATAAAGGGTTCATCATTGAGAGCATTATCATCTTGAATAGTGGGTGTTTCTATAAATTTGTCTTTAACAAAAGGCAATGTATACAGCCAGACACAGCCAAAGAAGAATCATTAACATGTTAAAATTGAACCAACTTGAATAAAAGAAGAGGACTCTAGATAACTTGTGAGATTAATCTTAAGGACTAGTTTTATTTGTTTATTTATTTATTTTGAATGCGTGGTTGTTCCATCTATATTCTTTTGTAATATTTAAAGAGTATATTCTATTAATGAGTTTAGTTTTTAATGGAGGACAAACACTCAATAAGTATTGAGTTTAATGCTCATTAATAGATTTATTAAGTATTATTTTAGTTTATTTATTGTGTATAAGAAGGCCCTTAATTTTTACAATGTACTCCTAAATAAAAACCTTATAATTAAATGAACTATAGAAATGATGAAATAGGTCCAAAACCTAGATTTCTTCTAGGCCTGGAGTATTCAAGAAGAAGAAAGAATTCAAATAAACAAAGCAGTGATTACTTCGCAGTCATGCTGCAGTAAAAAAATGATAGCCAAAGCCACATTTAACATGACGAAAATATAAAGTTTATATAAAGCATAGTGTTTTCCTAAACCATTGCCAACTGGCCATTTTATGATTGCAAAACTAGGGGGAAGAAAAAACTAATGATTTTGTTGCCATAGCATCTTGATATTTGCCTGCACTGACCAATTCTCTCATGATGAATAAGAAATAGGAATTGATTCAATTTCAACATTTTAAGTGGCTTTGGATTTTAGGATAATGATATATATATACAATTTTCATGCTTAGCATTCATAATTCATTCTTGGTCCTACCTTCATAATGAACCCACTTCAAGTTTAGGCTACTTTAAATGGAATATAAGTTTGGACCATGAATAAAAGTATTTCATTCGAGTGTTTATAAATTGGCAGGTTAAGAATAAAGAATAGAGCATATGTTAATCAACTATGAGGATGAAAATGAGTTTCTATTTAGATTCTATCATTTTTCTAGATTTCATATCTAAAAAGGAATCCTAAGAAGCTTATATATGAAACCCAGAACTTAATAACTGCCATATCAAACCTAAATGTCGAAGTTGAGTTTCCTTAAATTTTAGTATGGTTCTAGTTTCTTGGGAAAAGCTTTTCTGATAAAAACTTCACCACCCTAGATAAACAACTTCAAGCAAAGACAAACATCAAGTTTAGTCTAGAATTTCCAACCAAATACAGAAGAAATTAGGTGGGTGTTTGACAAATTCGACACCAACAAAGATGACAAGTCTATTTTGAAGAGTACAAAGCAACCTTATGGGCAATGGCTAAAGGAATTGGAGATATAGATGCAACTAAGACATTTTAGGCCATGGACTCTAATGGATATGGTTTCATTGATTAAGGGCAAAAGAAATTTAAAAACCTTCACTTATTAAAAGTATCAATTTGCTTGTTTTATTTTATGCAATTTGCATTAAAGCTTATATATATAGTACATTTGAAATGCCAAGGCATCAAAGAAATGAACATGAAATAGCAATAATGTTGACTTCTATTGTCACAATATTAAAGTAGTGAAGAAAAATTATCAAAAAAAATAGCAATAAATGTTCAATGAGGCAAGAAACCCAGTAGAATTAAGACACCATGTAGAAACGCCACTATTATACAAGCACATACATATGAGGAAATATAGGAAAAATGATACAACTTACCCAATCTTTTTCTGATTTCTTGTATACAAACTGTTAACATTTTTAATATAGCTAGAGATTGCTCGCATTTGATAGCATAGCTAAAGATTGTTAGCATTTCTTAGTAAAGTATAAGATTGGTAGCTTTACTAATATGATTGCTTTGCTATCTTAATTTCCTTGGTTTTCATGTTGAAAACAATTTAAATCTGACAATATTTTTTAGTGTTTGTTACTTATTTTTGTAGGATTAAAGTAAATGAGATTCAAGAGATCCAAATTAGATTTAGGAATTAGTTTATCTTTATAGGATCCTTTGTAAGTGAATTCAAATCAATTTTAATTCAAGTACATTTTGTATAACTGATACATTCAGGTAGAAATAAACCACTTAAAGTGAGTTAAATTAAAACACTTTTCAAACAATGTTTTCAAATGCCTTTTAACAAGTGCAAGTTTTATAAAAATCATTTTACACTATATGAATCGATTCACGCTGAAAATCTTGTGAAAATGTATTTGAATCAATTCAGCAATCGATTCATGAATAAAAGTTTTTGAAAATATTTTTCACCAAAGGTTAGAATTTTTACCTGAATCAATTCCCTAGTCAATTCAGAGACCTTTTACAATATACTGTGATTCGAATCATAAATCAATTCAGTCTTGAACATTCATTATGATATTCATAGACAAATATATTCATTAGTTGGTAACCACTATGAATCGATTCAAGAACTGAAAGTTAGTTATTTTTTGAAAGTCGATTACAACAACTATAAATGCCCTTAACCTTATTTCAAACTCATTCAATTTTCATATTTTCTCATTTCTTCAAGCGTGAAACTTAGAGAGAAAATAAAGCTTTATCTAATTTACATCTACCTTATTAGATCTCACAATTCAAAGGATCTTGAATTAAAACTAAAGAAGATTCATAGTTAGATAATTGAGATAGTCATCTTAATTGATGGTATTGTATTACTTGCCTTGTTTCTTGGTTTAACTTTGCAATTTCTAAGTTAATAGAAATTGGAGATACAAAGGAAGTGGTTGAATTTCCCTTTGCTTCTTCTTCAATTATAAGGTTGATTATAGCTAGTTGAAGATTGCAATTTAATTCTTAGAATATATCTAGATATGAGATTGATCATAGTCTGTGTGAGATGGAAGAATTGTTGTATCTAGGTTTGCAAAAGTCCAGTTTAATTCTTGTTGTAATAGGATTACAAGAGCCCAGTTGTAATTCTTGTGTATGACCTGGCTATTCAGAAGCCAGTTAAATCCTATTGTTATTAATAGAAAGAGGTCATTTAGTTAAGGATTGATCTAATGGATGTATACTCTAACTGTGATTTTAGTTAAGTTGAACTGCTTTAAAAATTGTAGTGTTCTTTACAGTTCTTTACCATTCTGTAATTTATCTTTACTATTGCAATTTAATATATTCTACTGCACTGGTATAATAGTTTTCTAGCTTAACTATTTCTACTGTAAATATTTTGCTATGCTGGAAAGTCTGTTTAATTGTTACTGAACAAACTGTTTCAACTACATTCTCTTGTAAACTGATTTGATTGTCTAATTAATTCTCAAATCTATATCAATCATGTCAATAATTCCAATAAACTCTTGATTATCTAACAAGCTTCCAAAGAAAACTTTCTTTAAAGACTTCCACTTTACAAATCAAAGAGAATCCATTCTATTTCAAGAGAGTATATATTTTGCATTTGTAAAAAAAGGCAAGATCATTTTTATTATCAGTATATGTTTTGGGACCAACACAAACTTGCCACCATTCGTGTGCATTTGTAGATACACCTCTGATGAATTTAAGTCAATCCCAATCAACTCCTTCTATAACACAAACATCTAGTTAATTTTGTTATAACACAATTGAATTGAGAAGATACAACATTAAAAAAATACAACAAAAGGGTGACATTTTATATACATGCTTCCTCTTATGCTTAGAAATTGGGATTGATCCTCCTTTGTGCAATGATGTGCTAAGTCCGCCACAATCAGAATTTCTATTTTTACTATTTTGTTTTGACAATTTTTTTAAAAACAGCATCAATTCCCATTTTTCTAGCATTACCTTCCAGTGAGGCTTACCTATCCAATTAGGATGTTTCTTTATTTTTTTAGGTGACATCCTTGCCTTGTATAGAAGATATGATAAACACTAGCTTAATTTCAACTCCCAAATTCTTTTGATGGCATCTTTATAGCAAGTGTCCCACTTATACGCTTGCTACAACATTTAGGTTAATATTTTTACCATTATACTGACATAATTTAAGTTTTGCAAATCAAGTGAAGTTTGAAAATTTTAAAAACTAACCTTAAATACTATAAACAATTGCTTTTTATAATCATCAAATACTTGAACCCACTTGATGCATAGTTCATGATATGATGCTTGCATTATCTTTTCAACTCTCTGAATAGTGCAAATTGAAGAAAATCTAATTGAAAGGAATGTCAAATAACTAAACTACTAATAAAATGGGAAAAAAATGAAGGTTGACAAATCACATTTTTCCATTTGGATAGACAAATTAGCTTCTGGTTGAAGGGCCTCACTTGGCTAATCTTCAGGAGGTGGTGGTTGATCAAGAGGTCATTGATTATCTCTAATTGGGGATCCTCTTCCTCCTCCGAGCTTAGAAGATGATGCAATCCTTGTACTTTGCTCTATGATGTGGACATCACTATTATCTCCAATTGAGGGGCCTCTTCCTCTTCCACCTTCACCTTTTTCTCTTCCAGTTTCACCTCATCCTTTTCCTCTAGGCTTGGTTCCTACAAAGCATTAAAATACAATATATATGTGATAATCAAACGATTTTGAAGAAAAAAAATGCCTTGTCCATTGCAAGACTAACAAAACATAAAAATAACATGTATAATATATTTCACCAATTCATAAAGAAATAATGAAGTATAATTAACAATTCAAGATGAAAATTATTATTTCTCATCATCATCATCATCATCATCCTCGTTGTTATTGTCGTCTTCTATTGAATAATAAAAAAACTCATTTCTTCATCTTCAATCAAATCATCTTCAAATAAGGATTCAAATTCTGATTCATAGTCAATTTCATGATGACCTTCCCCTTCCATACCTTCATAACTTTCCACCTTTTGGCTACGATGTATTTCTTCAAATTCATTTGTTTTGAAACATATACATTCCAATGTATCATCTAAGTTTATAGTATGATCATGTGACACATAATCTTTTTGGTAAGCTACTTTTGAGAATCAATGGTGCTCCTAGCTTTTATCTTACCAATAACCAGTCATTTAGCTTTTTTCATTCTTTTGAGTTCTAAGTTTTTTGCTTGGATATTCTGCATAATATACTTGTTGAGATTGTTATGCCAAAATGAAAGGCTCATGCTTTGAAAAATTTTTTTGTCCTATGAACCTCAACTAAACCATATTGATTATATATCTTCCATCCACGACCCAATTGAGGATCAAACCAATCGCACTTGAACAATATGATTGTAGTGCATTTGGGACTCGAATTATGGTACTCTAATGTTATAACCTCTTCTAACATATAGTAATCACTCTCATGGTCATTGTAGTTTGTCCCTTTTATACACACTCCACTATTCATTGTAGCCTTAACACTCCACTATTCATTGTAGCCTTACTTAACCTATAGGCTATACTGTGTAGCTGTTGGCATAGTATTGAGGCCATGTGTGAACCTCTCGACATGGATTAAGCACAAGATCGGATTAAGCACAAGATCTTTCAAACGACTATCTACAACACCATTGGTTGGATCAAGTACTAATTAAAAGATCACTAATTTATAAGATAATTAAATCATCATAAAGAAATTAGCATTTAATACATCAATTAACAAGTTCTTACATAGTTTTGCAACTAGCATGAAAAATCATTAGTAATCTTCAACTTTATCTCTTCTGACATAAGATTTGGATTTTCTTTATGCAACTGATTTTCAAAGATCCTACAATGTGTTCATCACTATAAATTCTTTCCTTCTAAGAAATAATAGTCACAAGCATCATGATGGTAGCTTTAATTGAAAACTTACCCCATAAATGGATGAATCTCATTGCGATTCAATGAAATATATATTGTAGCTGCCTTAAGGTTTGCATTTATCAAATAGCGTATTCTTTCTTTTCCAACTTCTCATCCTTGATGGGTGAAAATAGAAAGGCATCTTGCAGGCATATCAACCTCACCACCATCAGTGTTTCATTCAACTTGACTTAATTTGGTCTGGATGTGTGATTCAAAGTAGAAAGAACAAAATATAGAGATCTCCTTGATAATGTATGCTTCACAAATAGAACCCTCAACTCGAGCTTTATTTTCAAACTTCCTCTTTAAATGATGCAAAAACCTATAAACACTAAGTTAATATTTTTTTCAACACATATAATTATCAAGTAAGTAAAGAAAAGTATGAATTTTTACCTTTCACATGGATACAACCATTTGTATTGAAATGGCCTACCAACTTTTGCTTTATATGGAAAGTGCTTCGGCATATGTTCCATTGAATCAAAAGACCCAAGAGGAAAAATCTTTTCCAATTTGCACAATGTTACAACAACACTTGCTTTTAGTTTCTCCATTTGGTCCACCCTCAAAATAGAAAAGCATAAATCCCTAAAGAATAGGCTAACTTTAGTCAAAGGATTCCAAATTGGCTTAGGTAAGAAATCTATGAATGCTATTGGCATAAACCTATTCATGAAAATGTGGCAATCATGACTCTTCATTCTTGAAAGCTTGCACTCTTGTGAATCCACACATTTGGATAAATTTGAGCAAAACCATGAAGAAGGCACAAATATCTAGCCTATTCACATACTAGCGTCCTTTGCTCCTTTGTTACAGTAAATAGGGCTTTGGGTTTCACAATCTTCCGACCTTCTAATACCTCTAATTCCAAACCAAAACAACTAGAATACATTGCCATGCCTTTCCTAGCTTTCAAGTTGTCTTTGTTTTGTCATTCACATCTATCACTATATTGAATATATTATCAAATACATTTTTTTTCAATATGCATAATGTCAAGGTTATGCCTAATGAGATTGGCATCCCAATAATGCAAATCCCAGAATATTCTTCTTTTTGTCCAATTGTGTTCTTCTCCAAACCCCAGTAACTTATCCATTTTGCTCTTGCTAACTTTTGGCAAGTTAAAAATTCTTTCCTAAATATCTATCCCACAACCTTGGTGGAAGGAAAGAATTTTCAACCTTATCTTTTTGAAAAAATTTCTTATCCTTTCAAAAAGGATGACTCATCTCTAAACCATAATGGTGACAACCAAAAAAAAAAAAAATTTCTACCTTCCTTCAAGTAAAAGGCTTTGTTACACTCCATACATATGGGACATGACAAAGTACCCTACGTGTTCCATCTGAACAACATGCCATAAGCTAGAAAGTCCTTAATCAGCCACATTAGAGCTACCCATATTTGAAAGTTCTATTTTCTATAGGCATTATATGTTTTAACTCCCATTTCTCACAATTCCTTTAACTTATCAATGAGAGCTTATAGGTACAAGTCAATATCTTGTCCAAGATTTTTTGGACCAAGAATTATAAGAGTTAAAAACAGATACATGTTTTTCATGCATAACCTAAGTGGCATATTGTGTGGTTTGACAATCATAGTCCAACAAGAATATGGATGCACTGATTTTCTATAGGGAGTAAAGCTGATAAGTCTATGTAAATAGAGTTATCTTGATGATTTCTAGACTTAAATTGTTGAAATTTGAGAGTGAATTTTTTAAATCAACTTTTGTTATTAGTTATTTTTGTTACTTTGTCTAAAGTGATTTTACTATTTTAATTGTGAAAGTTTGAATTTGTTTATGAAGGAATTGAATTGAATTGGTGATGTTTATTTGCAGATACTTAAGTCCTAATTTGTGGCTTGAAAAAGGAGGAGAAAAAAATGAAGTGAGGAAGGTTGGAAATTAAGGAGAGGCAGCATAGTTACAGCAAGGATAGCATCTTAGTTTCTTTTTACAACTATAACTTCATTTTTTTTACTGAGGACTAGCTATTTTGAAAGGGAAAAAAGCCAATTAAAAATGCAGCAATAGTGCACTTGAGGGACACACATATTCTGCCCATTCTTTGCGGCTTAAAAATCTAAAAAGGCCAGTTGAGTTGCATGTCAACTAGGAGGCCAATCGGTCCATTTTGTTTGGTGCTAAAAAAGCAAAGGAAGAGCTAAGCTAGCGTGAGGCTACATCAGCAAAACCAGAAAAAGAAGGGAGCCAACAGAGATGTGCACACCATACTACTTTGCTGGAGGAAGCTGAATGGTTTTTTATCCAATTTTGGTGCTGTAAAATTCTGATAAAAAGGGCAGCAGCATAGCACATGAGATTCATTCATTCTTTACCGTTTTTAGGTGCTAAAAACCTAAAGAAGAAGGGAGAGGACGTGAAAGCAACATCAACAGACCCAAAATCAGCAAGAAACTGAACCAGAGAGCAGAAGGAGCAAGGGAAGGCGCAGAATTCATATTTGACAATCTTTCTCTCTTTTTTTTGTATTTTCTCCAGTTATTTCTTATTTTACTGAACAATGGAAACCTTGTATTTAAGAATAACTGTAGAAATGAACATGAGCTAAATTTGTTTTAGTTGAGATTGTTGATGAACTTTAATATTGCAATGAATTCCTAAACTGTTATTTGTA
>JANHAO010006983.1:0-20671 GCA_026873985.1 Saraca asoca
CCTATGAGATTGTATTATCAATAGGAAATGTTATTGTTATACTTGAGTAAGTGTTCTTGGTTTTGTTGGCCACTAAGACTCAATTTCTCATGATTGGGTTGATGTGTAATATAAGTTGATAAGCATAATTACTTCACTTCTGAGCTACTATTCAGTATGGATCTATTGTTTGTTAATTGTGTGTGGTAATGTTGTTCTTCATTATGTTCGGCTAGCATTGGCCTATTGTTCGTCTCGATTTCTGGGTGAACATTGTGTTTCCCCCCTTTATGATCAATATGAATTCTGATGGGCCATGCTATTGTTTCTTCTAAGATTACGAAATTTAATGTTATTAGTATTGAATGGGATAATAAGTATTCTACCATTTACTAGTGACTCCGATCACTAAAAAAAAAATTAATAGAGTAGATATCCAATTTTAAGTGGTAATAATAGTTCAGTCTATTGCCTTATGTAATTATTTAACATCGGCAGATGTTATTTTCTATTACAAGGCCTTTTATTATTAGGGTTCTCTTTTTTGCATATATTAGAGTATGCAGCGGAAGCGTGCTGTGAGCATGTCCCCATCATTTTGTGATATTTTATTCTTTCGTTTAGCCTATTTTAAGAATTCGAGGACGAATTCTTTTGATGGGGGGAGAAATTGTAACACTTAGAAAATTTGGGAAAATAAAAAAGAAAACTTAAAAATAAAATTAAAATTTAAAAGGACTAAATTGAAAAATTGATTGGGATTAAATTGAAAAGTTTTATTTCCAGTGGGACAAATTTTGAAATAACACAAAGTTCAAGGGCCAAACTGAAAATTTTGTGAAATCAGCCTAGTTGGTAGCTGGTTTCCCTGGGTTGATATTTTTGTTGGATTTTTTTGGAATTCTCCAACCCCTTCCCCGGTTCTATTTCTTCTTCTTCTTTCCCATTTGGTATGGGGCTTCTCTGGGGAAACTTCCAGAGATTGAATGACACCCGCGAGCATTCTGGCGGTGTGTAGGCCAGTTTTTGGCCAGAAGGAGTCCAGCCAACTTCCACCAGCTTTCTTCTTCTCCTTCCTTCGAAAGAACCTTCAGCACATCAGCTCTTTCTTCTCACCAGAAATGGCGGATTCCGGCGGTGTAGTCCCATCGGATCTTCTTCCTTCTTCCCGTCTAGCTTTCCTTCTTAGCTGGACAAATTTCATGGCAACTCAAGCCCCAACTCCCTTATTTCTTTTGTTGGTTTAGCCAGCTTTGTGGAGTGGGCCACTGGTGGCGTTCTGGCCAGCGGCGAGCTGAGGGTATTCACTTTGGGACCCGGTGAGTAATTCTAGAACATTAGTTTTATTCCATAGTACTTGGATTGATAGTTATCAAGAAATTTGTGCAAGTAGTTAAAAATGTGTGGATAATGAAATTGGAAACTTTTGCTATAAAGTTAATTCTGAGATATTTCTGAGTAGTTATAAAGATTAAAAGGCTGGAAATTTTATCAATGTTGTAGTTTGGTTGAGAATAGACAATTTACTTTGCTTGTATGTATAAATTTTGATTTGTTATTTCATTGAATGTATTCTGGTTGCTGTCCAAATTGTGAATTGCTAGGTTGCTGTATTTTGTATTCTAGTTTGTTGTATTTAGGAATTTCTGTATTTTGGTTTGCTGTATGCTGAATAAATGGTAGGTTACTATTTGTTGTATAAATGCTAATTGTGGTTTGCTGTATAACTATTAGTTGCTGTTTGCTGTGTAAATACTGACTTGCCATTTACTGTAATCTGATTTGCATGTTGCTGTATATATATTTTTTTGGTATATTGTATAGAATCTGGTTGTTGAATGGATTTGGCTGTATTGGAAAGTAGTTTGATTCAGCACCAAAATATTGTTGTTGAGTGTTGTAATTTAGATGTATTATGAATAAATTATGTAATTGTTAATGCTTAAATTTCTATAAGTCCTACGCTTTAAAGTGAGTGGATAGTCCCACTCTTGCAATTATTATTTTGTATTGAAAAGTAATTTTATTGAATAGTAAAATAATAATTTAATAATTTGAAATACTATTGATGAGTTATTCTGAGGTATTATCTGTTTATAAAACACATACTATTATCTTAAATAATATGAGAACTGGATTCATTAGAAACCTATTGGTAATCTAGTAATATCTATAAATAGCTTGTATGGCTGGATAATACAGAAAGAACAACCTATATGGCTGGGTAATATAGAAAGGATATAGCCTGAATGGCGGTGACAGCCTAAAGGGCAGTAATGAGAAGCAATAGTTGAATATAAGTATGTGATATGAACATATAGTACAAAAAGAAAATACTGATAATACCATGGTTACCAATAGGAGTTCCTTGGAATTCAGGTATTGAAATTATTTTCTTGCATAATACATATTTATATATAATATAATTAAATTAACTAAGGATCCATGGGTAATTCCTGGGCAACCCGTAAGTGCATCTGTGTAACATCTGTTCTGTAAGAGTAATAAGGGGATGATCTGAACTGGTATTATTCGATTGGACATGGAGATCTGTCTGGTTCCCTATTGGATTCCTCTAGGTCTGGACCACTGGTTATTCACAGGAAACCCTTAGGTGCACTTGTGACCACCCGGTGTCTATTGGAGCAATAAGGGGGAGGGTAGAATAAAATGAAATATCCAAATGGTGTTGTGGATGGTATAAGGGTGATCTGATTGGTTTTGGTTACCTATGGGAATTATCTGAATCCACTTGACAAATACTTAAAGAAAAGAAATAGAGTTTGAATAATTTAATTTATATATAAATGTAAATTGCATGAAAAGTTATATCAAGAAGTATAGTGACTGGTAAAATAGAAAACATGTATTATATTAAGTTTGTATGATCAGTAGAATAGATGTTTAGTTTGGGCCACCATGTATTTAATTTATTGCTGTGTATACGGCCCATATTATCTGTCTATAAATACATTATAGAAATTGATATTGAGTTATTGTAATATTTATTGTATCTTATCTGTGATTAAGTTCTGGATACCTAGTAGGTTATTGTTGTTCAGTCTGGGCCACTGTATATATCTACGTTTAATTGTTAAATAGGTTCTAGTGAGCGTGTGGCCCCAATATGTAATAAGGCCTTGAGTCTAGGTGTCTAAATTATAGGGGAAACTCTGTAGGATTTTTGGCAAAAATAGATACGTAATAAAAGGTCAAAAGGTGTAGTTAGGCTTGTAGGAGGTTTCTTACGAATGACCTTTTACACCGGTCATGGACCCCCTGGTGGGTGGTGACATGTTACCATGCACAACCGATTATTTGCTATAGGGATGGATTTGCTAATGCACAAGGATGAACCTTGTCCAACTACATCCGAGGCCTTGTTCCTTTTATTTTTTTGAAACTTGGACATGAATTTAGGGTCCTCCCAACACTTGAGATGCCCCTTCTACTCTTCTTCCTCAATCTAGCTCGGTTGAGCGAGCCTCTTCTTTTATACCTCATTCATGATATCTTTCATTTTGTTGGAACCCTTATAGCTAAAATTCTTCCACATGTCCTTTTCGTAAAAAAGGTTCCACTTCCAATACTTCTACAATTAAAAAATAAGCAAAACATCAAATAATTAGAGAATAATTAAAAAAAATAAATTTAAATTATAAGCAAAATATGAAAACTTTATCCCAAACATCGCATATAGCATCCTGCGAGTGTGCTTTGGAATACTCTTCCACATAGACCATACACCTTTATATTTGTTTATGTTGATGTGGTGTATACCTTCATATTTGTTTATGTTGATGTTGTGTATGGTGCTTACTGTCTTATTGATCAAGTAGAACCTAAACAAATAAAAATACACATAATTAAGAAACTAAAAAAAAAAATAAAGTTCATGTCAAAACAAATATCATGCATAATTAAAAGTACATACCTCATCATGTGAGGCACAATGGTCTTTCTAGGACTAAGTACGAGCACCCCAGGGAGTAGAGTATGTTTGGGGCAGATGCCGCAGTTGAGGATGGTGGCATCATCTATGATAGTGCCCCTATGTATTTAGGGACATGTGTTGCTCCTTATGCGACTGCGTCTATGTCAACATCAATGCATGTGGCTCTATTTGGCCAGATGTAGGTTTAGGTGGGGGCATTAAAGTGTAACCTAGAGAAATGACAATTGGTGGGCTTTAACTAATAATCATATGCAAACTATTGACAGGGGAATCATTGACTGAACCTCATCCTTGGGACCTCTATCCTCTACCTCCTCGTCCACCCATGCATCTTGTCATCTACAAATATTCACATATGGCATGATTAGAAAAGAACCATATATATGTTAAATGAATAGAATAATTTAGCACTTATATATACATGTAACATATTAATATGTCACACATCGAATGATAGTATCATTTGTCTAATTCCTCTTCTACATCTTCTTCATCTTTATTAACATCACCCTCTTGTTCTACATCTATTAGCCTATCCACTCCTCGTATCCACCATCTTCATTATGCAAGCTAACAATTAAATCATCTGCTAGAATCAAATGAGGTGCATACAATATATGGTCATCTTAATAAGTATGTTATATTGTGTATTTATCCTCGGCCATTCCATGAGGTTTGGTTTTTATAATAGCCCACCAACTTTGCTTATCTCTCTTTATTCGTGGTTATAGTGCCTAATACATTTTTGTTGCTTGTTATGCAACAAGGAAGGGATCATACTTGACATATTATCTTGTATGTTTGATTTCAACTATGTCATATTGGAGTTACACTCTCATACAACGACCTAACATAGAATTAAACCACCTACAATGGAAAAATTATCACCCTTTTGATCGACAATCATGGATTTTCAAGTTGTGCAATCTCTTTAAGAAAGTCATAGAAGTTGTCTTCCTTTGTTGTGACATTCCTTGTGCCCTTCACATATACTCCCCTGTTAATTTATTTTTCCCTTAACTCTATTGGTGTGTGTAAAACTTATGCCCATTGATAAAATATATTAGGAGTGTTTTGACCACCCTTTTAGGACCCTAAGCTAAATCCAATAGATATTGATTGATCACACCATCTGAGAGGTTATGAACATGAGAATAATATAATTTTATATCATAATTTCATCATAAAACTATAAACAATATCATATAGGACAAGTAATTATTGTTTATATTTATAAATGAGCAAAACTAGGAAACAAATTGAGCATTGATCATTGCCTTGATGCCCTCATCTTGTATATTTGGATACATAGTCTTTAACTAATGATCAAACATACTAACAGTTTAGGTAATCAATATTCTAAATTTGAACCAATCAAAGTTAAAGATATGGAATGATTTATTAAGATAGCTACACAAATACTTACTTTTCAAATAGCTTAACTTCTTCATAGTTTAAAAGCACATGTATTGTGGCTGATTTCAATTCTTCATCATCCAAATATTGCTCTTGGAAAAAGCTAGTGGAGCATCCTAAAAGATTGAAAATGATAAGAAGGCTCCAAGATTGCATTGCCACCCTAATCATCATTCTTGCTAACTCTTGTCATTTGGCATTGCACATTAAGGCCTTAATAGTATTAACAAAATTGAGCTTTTTCTTTGGTCAAATAAGCTTTACATATAATTCCTTCAGGTCTAGTGCTATTGCCAACTTTCTTTTTCAACTTGTCAAGAAATTTCTCAAATGGATAAATCCAACAATATTGCATAGGACCGTCTACCCTTGCTTCAAATGACAAATAAATGCACAAATTTTCCATTGAATCAAAAAAACCTAGTAGGAAGATCTGTCCAACCTTGCATATTATCAAAGGAATACTTTGTTCCATTTAGAGCAATTCCTTTTCTTGCTAGATTATGAAGCATAATTCCCTAAATAATTGATTCAACTCAATTAATGTCCTCCATATACGATCAGAGAGTTTAGGAAAGGCAAATAGGAAGCAATCTTTCCATGAAAATATAATAGTCACTATTTTTCATACTAAGTATGTTTCCATCACCTACATTGACATGCCTATCCAATTTAGAGGTATAATCATTAGGCATCCTCAACTCCTTGACCCACTCACAAACTACCCTTCTCTCATCCAAGCTCAAGATGTATGAAGTTTTAGATTCATAAAATTTTCTATTCATAGCCTCTTTAAGCTCCAACTACCTTTTTCTGTAGTATTCTAGTAATTCCAACCTCACCTTAATATTGCCTTTTGTTTTCCTTGTAACATTTATCACTATATGAAACACATTATCAAATATGTTCTTCTCTATATGCATGACATTGAGATTGTACTAAAGTAAGTTAGATTGCCAATATGATAAGCCCTAGAATATGCTTCTCTTAGTACAATTGTGATCCACCTTATATCTTGGCATCATGATTGGCTAAGTTTATGTTACTTTTAGAATGAAACAAACCCCGATTAAAAACTTGTTCACCAGTTAATTGTGGAGGTGGTTTGCACCTCTACACTCTATTTTTGATGAAGTTGTTCTTGTTTCTTTTATAAAGATGATCTTAGGATGGAAACTATCTATGACAATCAAACCACGATTGTTTGCTCCCATGCTTTTAAGGTGAATGCTTTTGTGTATTTCATACATATAGGGTAAGCTAATTTTCCAGTCGTATGCCAACCAAATAACATCTTATATATAGGAAAGCCATTGATGGTCCATATTATTGTGGCCTTTATTTGAAATTTTGTTTCATTAAAATGTCATATGTAGGAACACCATCATCTATAAAGTGAGTAACTCGTCCATCAATGGCTGCATAAACACATCAATTTTACTCTTTGGATTTTCTAGACCTGGGATGGACAAAGTTAGGAATATATATAGAGTTGTTATACATATATTCGAAGGCAAATGGTAAGGCATGACTATTACTAGCCAACATGAATACAGAGTATTATTATTCCTGAATAGGGTTAATCCATCAAAACACAACCCAAATTTTACATTTTAAGGATTGGCTACAAACTTTAAGTATTTTTGGTTGAATTGTTTTCAAGTTTCTCCATCTAAAAGATGACATAGAATGCTCACCTCTCTTTTATTCTCATGGTGCTATCTCATATGACGACTTAACTCCATCAAAGCATACAACATTTGCAACTTTAGGATTAATAGTAAATAATACATTCTCTTGAAGGGAACTTCTATGCTATTTTGGCTTGTTTTTCATTCCTTATACCAAGGCAAATCACAAATTTTATATTCACTATTAAATCTAGCCTCCTTGTAGAACAATATGCACCATTTCATACAACAATATATTTTTTCATGCTTCAATCCTAACTTCTTCACTAAATTTCTCATTTAATAAAAGTTGGGAGGAATGATGTTATCAAACCGGTGTATCTCAGTCATAAGTTACATAATCTAATTAAAGGAATTCTATTGTAAGTGAGATTTTATGCTTTATATCTTTATTACTAATGACAACTCTAAATGGTAAGTACAACATGTTCACAATGGCCGATGTGCAGCTTCTAACATTTCATAAAAGTTCTAGGCATCCATATTTGGAGGCTTTTCTATATTATGTTCTAGGTGAGTTGCAACATTTGGCCAACCAACATCCAATACTATATTTTTTATACCTATTTTTGCTTCATGCAAATCTTATGTCACACCACTAAAAGAATCCCTTTTTTTTTTCTATAGGTCTCTCCTCACCATGATTAGCCCATCATCAGTAATCATATTTAGGTCCAAATCTATACAAATCAACTTTAACTTCACTAAAAAATAAAAATTTTCTATATTTATATTTGGATTACAAACACCTTATCCGACCATCACACAAATAAATTAGTTGAATTTTTGCAAAATCAATAAATTCCTTTATCCATTAAAAAAATCCATCTTATGTCTACTATGCCCTTAAAGAAGTTTATCATACATGTACCTACAATATTATGGAATTTTCATATTTTGTTTTTCAAAATTTGCATTGAAATGTGTTATGTCAACATTTCATCCTAACTTAAAAAAAATGATAGTTTCCATAATAGTAGCTACATTCTTATTTCCAACAACACATAATTTTAATTTCAATAGTTTCATTTACCAAATATAAAGCAACAACAGAATTAATAAAATTTATAAGATAGTTACTAATTTAAAAAATTAATAAAATCAATATATATATATATATAATTTCTAACCTAAAAATAGATTCTAACCCAAAATATACATAATTCCTAAAGTAATATTAACAACACTATTAAGTATGTTATCTAACTACTTAATCCTATTCAATTTAATTCAAAATATATAATTTCTACATATAATTCAAAATATATAATTAGTCAATCCTAATTCAAATATGCAAGAAACTACAACCAATAATTATATATATATATTTACAAGATAGCTACTAATTATTTAAAAAAATTAATAAAATAAATATATATAATTTTTAACCTAAAAATAGGTTCTAATTCAAAATTTATGTAATTCCTAAAGTAATATCAATACTATTAAGTATATAATCTAACTATTTCACCCTATTCAATCTAATTTAAATATATATAATTCCGAATATAATTTTAAATATAATATTAGTCAATCCTAATTTAAATATATATGAAAATACAACTAATAATTAAAAATATATATTACCTTCAATGTATAAGCAAGAACATTGACAAAAAAAACTCGAACACAAACTAAACCCCAAAACTACTTACATCAAAATAAAAAAGGTCAATTAAATCAAGAAAATGTAATAATTAAATAAAAATAATTAGTAAAAAAATGTAAAACAAAGCGATAAGAATAATTTAATTGGTTTATATTTGTGAAAAATACCTTCACAGTAAAAAAATAAAGCTAGGAAAATGAGGAAAATCTTTGGTGTAGCAGAAGAAGGAGAAGAAATGGAAAATGAGCTAGGAGATCATGTTCTCAAGGATTTAAATGTTTTTTAATTTTTTGACGGATTTTTCCATAAAATCCATTGTACAATAAGTTCTGTCAAAATCATTCTGAAGAAGCGAGCATAATTTTTTAAATTTGTGCTCACTTTCTAACTAAATTTCCAACAGAGTTTATTGTCTGATGGAATTTTTTAAAATATTTTATGATAGGTTTCTATGATTGGTAACTAATGATTGTTTTTTAATTTTGGTTGCTTTTTCCCACAAATAAATCTGTTAGAAATTTCCATTAGAAATCACATAATATTTTATAGTGCATTGTAATCATCAAGGCTCATCTAGAAAAAGATTGTTATTCAAATAAAAAGATGAGTATATATTTCTAAAAATAAAAAGATGAGTCTATATCTTATAGCATAATTACATTTACACCTCTTTTATTTTTTAAAAATATAGACTTATTTTTTTATTTTTCTTAAGTAAGGGAAATTAATGTATATTTGAAATAAATGGAAAGGAAGATAAATGTATATGAAAAATAGATATGACCGAAAAGATAAAGAATATAAGCATAATTATACTAATTTTAATGAAGGTGAGTATAATTTGCCGTGTTAAAAATTAACTAGAGAGAAGAATGTGTTGTGTAGCCATAATAAGATTTGAGATAAGTGAAAAGCAAAAGTGGATGGTAACATAAACTATATTATAACCATTTGACTAATTCATCAAGTGTGCAATTTTATAAATTGTTTAAAAAAAATTAGTGGTGGGATCAATAAGAAATTAGAACTTCATTGGGAAGTTAGAATTCGAACTTTTCACTTAATTGTCATGAGAAATTAAATTTTGATGAAAAGGATGTTGAAAATTATGTTCAAAAGTACAAAAAAATAAAGCTTAAACACGGAGATGCTCATGCTTTATATTATTTTTTTTTTCGTATGCAATTAAAAAGTCCTAATTTCTTTTATGTAATGGATTTGGAAGATGAAGGAAGGTTAACCCAAGATCAAGAGCTCCCTAGAGTTATTTTGGTAATGTAGTTACATTTGATATTACATATTGGACAAACAAGTACAATATTTCTTTGCTAGCATCCTTAGTAGTGCAGTGACACTTGATATTGTCTTAGAATTTTTCTCTTTTCAATGTTTTGATTTCAAATCCAGGATGTTGCGTATGTATGTTAAGTGGCATGTCACTCCTACTATCACAAAAGAGTATAATATGTTGAAAAATAAATAGTATAAATCATAATTTAGTCAAATCAATAGATCTATTAAATCATGTTATAATACATCAAATTTGTATATATAAATTTAGTTGATAATGATGAGATCGTACATGACATTATATGAGAATCCATATTAGCAAAGCACTCCTCTAGTAGATTCACTCTTTATAATTCAAGCAGAGAAAATAGAGAAGAAAACTATATATAAAGTCTCAACAGGGCAACTACAGCTCATCAGGATAGAAGTAAAGACCTGTTTTGTTGTAACCCTACTGAGTTAATTGACTCATCATCATTGACCTAATGACAATGCTTACACCACTAAAGTCCATCAACGATTTAGGTGTCATTATAGGTCTAATAATTAGATCACATAATTAAATGACTCATAATGATTTAGTTGTTGTGACATTCATTCAATCCAATATATATGATTTATTAAACTATGGTAGTCCACATAGGAAAATTTCAACAATCTCCCACTTGGATAACATAGTTTAATAAACGAGAACTTGGATTATAATATGTGGCCACAACGATGAACGTCAACAACAATAACAACAACAACGATACCATTACAACTATGGGTTAAACATAAGTACCCAATAATATAGATTATTATATTTAATAAAAATGCTGATGTCACATATATATTGAATACTTATATTCCAATAACCAAAATGGTATATCCATCTGCCCAAGATGCCAAATGAGAATTAATACTCTCAACACAGTAGTGAGACAGGGTCTAAATGCCTCTAATAATATGCCATAATTAGATAATGTGCATAAAAACAATGTATGGCAAAACATAAATATTTCATTATAAATATTTTACTAATTTTGAGATAACAATGTTTTAATTAGAAACATGAAACTCCCACTAACCCTAAATATCTAAAGGCTTGACCAAACTCATTCTAGTCACTTATTTGTGAATAATTTTTTTTTTTTTTACATATAAGCCTTTGGTTAATGGATTTGCAAGTATATGATCCGTGGCAACATGTATAATACTTGCTTATCTTCTCTCTTTAATAAATTAATACTTAATATCAAAATACTTGTATAGGTAGTACTTTCAATATTATTTTAAGAGAAGTTCACTATGATAACATTGTTATAATATATGGTTAAGGTCCTAGATATGCTCTCTACAACTTTCAATCTAGATATTATATTCCTTAACCAAGTGGCTTCACAATGTGCGTCACATTCTGCCTGCATAATAGAGGTTGCTAATTGACTATTTAATGGTTTCCATGATATAGCTGCTCTTATCATCATAAATATGTTTCCAGATATCAACATCATATCATTTGGATAATTCATAAAATCAAAGTCAAAGTAGCATACAACAATCAAATCATCAGATTTGCAGTAGATTAACATTAAGATTCTTTGTACCTTACAGGTACTCCATAACTTTCTTCACAGCAGTATAATATTTCTGAACAAGATTGCTCAAGTATGTCCCAAGTACATTAAACCAATAATTGTATCAAGATGTGTACATACTTGAGTATACAATAGGCTACTAATAATGGAAGTATACAAGACCTACTTTAATCTTTACATTATTTTGAAGACATTGGGATGTAGAAATAATCTCACCCCTCTGGAAAGGTGCAATACTTGGAGAGCACATAAAACACATTAAACCTTTTGTGCACATTTTCAACAAATAATCTTTCAGACAAACTAAGAAGACCCTGGGATCTATCATGATGGATCAATTTGCCCCGCACAAAAGAAGCATCATTAAGATCCTTCATCTTTAAAATATATAGATAGTTTATGCTTTATCTCAGTCATAAGGCTCATAACATTGTTCTTAAGGAGAATATCATCAATATATGACTAGAATCACAAATATGCTTGTATCCAACTTAAAATAGATACACAGTCTACATCATTCTCTTGAACCTAAGAGGAACAATAATCTTAATATGCCATTGTCTAGACATTTTATTCCAATCATATATATGAATCTTTTAAATTTACACACTAAGTTTTCTTTACTCTTCTCTTGGAAATCATCTGGTTAATTTACACAAATAGTTTCTGGCAAATCACCATTCAAGAAGGCCATCATACATTTGGTGAAGCTCCAAGTCAAAGTAAGTTACTAGTGTCATAACAACTCAGAATGAGTCTTCAATTAAAACAAATAAGAAAATATTTTACAATTAAAGCCTTCTTTCTAAATGTGCCCCTTTGCCATTAGTATGGCCATATACCTCTCAATCATACTTTAAGAATCTTTCAGTTTTAAAGATTTTCTTACATCCAATAGACTTGCAATCAATAGATAACTCTGTATGATCTCACACATTGTTATGGATAATCAAAGCAATCCAACATCCATGGCCTTCATCTATTCAAAAGAATTAGAACTTGAAATGGCTTCTTGAAAACATTGTGAGATCATTACCATCATTGATGTCAAATTTGTGCTCCTACAGGTATACCATGTAGTCATTAGTAACTTCTGATCTATGAGCCATCTAAAGTTTACTCAAGGGTGCTTTATTCACAGGGCTTGGTTCTTTCCTACAACTAACAAAGCATGAAGCTTTCCAAATTCCACCACTGATTTTATTGTATGATATATTGAATCATCTTCTGGATCTTTTTGGTTTATTTTTAACCAATAATGGTGATAGCAGAATAACAAATTGCATCTTTCTAAGAGAGATTAACTCCCACTGCCTGACCAATCCTCAAAATAAATAGAACGAGGTGTTTCAATTACCTTGCTAAATTGGGTTGAGTAGTAAAATTTGCTACTTCTATAGTTGTTACAATATCTAACAGAATGACCATCAATATTGTCTTCAAATCAAGTTACTTAATAAATGAATCATATGGCTTCACTTTAGCCTTGCAACCCTAGACATGGAAATGTCTAAGATTGGACTTTTCCCCTTATAGTAAATCATATGGGATTTTAAATATAAATTTACTAGGGACTTAATTCAGAATATACAGCTTAGTTTTTAAATCATCACCCTATACGAAGTTTAATAAAATTGAACGCACTAACATGCATCTAATCGTATCTATGAGCGTGTAATTCAACCTTCTTATGATCCAATCCTATTTGGGTGTTCCAAGCATAAGGTTGTTAGCCTAAAAAAAATTCACAATTTTGGAGATGTTTTACTAAAGAATCCAAATTTACATTACTTTATTATATCTTCATAACACTCACAGCCTTTATCAGAACTAACACACTTGATTTTTTTTTTATCATTGTTTAGTTCAATCTCAACTTTAAATACCTCAAAAGTACTTAAGGATTCCAACTTTTTAGTGAATATTCCCACCTAACTAAAACTTGAACAATCATTAATGAAAGTGAAATATTAGTATCCACCTATAGTGTTTGGCATAGTTAGTTCACCTACATTATTGTGAATTACTCCAATACATCCATCATTCTGGTCCACTAACTTTAGCAAGGAGTATCTCCCTTGATGCAATCAATACACATATCAAAATGGATAAGTGTAGGTTATGAAGAATCTATTGTTTTATTACTCACTCTATCCTTTTATGGAGATATCACTTAGACACTTATTCCATAACATTAAGGATCCCATGTTAATTGTAACCCTTTTGTATCCAACTATAGTATTTAACTAACTAACTCTCTAATTTCTAAGCGGTAACTACCCTTACGTATTCATCTTGCACTTTTCCCCATTTCCAATCCGACTATTGAAATTTGTCAATTAGCTTCCTCTTATTTCTTAATGCTTATAATAAATTTGTAATGCAAATAATTGCACCTTCATCTAACCACCAAGTGTTCCATAGAATGTCTTACTAGAGTTAGTGGAACATCTTGACTTATTATGATACAAACTCAAATTAGCTTTCTTGTTTCTCAAAATTAGGTTCCTTTGAATGTGATTTATTTTCATGTTTAGCACTCGGTCCATGTGAAACAAAGTAAGTATAAAGATCCTTTTTAACAGGAAAAGACCCTAAAACAAGCTAAATCAAATGACTATTTTTTATGTTCACATTCATGCCTATGAGCAGTCATAATAGTATATCAATTCCACGATCTGGTCATTAATTCCACAACACTATCCTAAACTATTTTATCCAGCAATGTGAGGTAATATCTTTTTCAGCCTTATCGAATGTTATAAACTTATTAGTTATAAAATCCATAATCACTTTGGCATTTGAAGAGTCAGCAATGTCTTTCATGATGATCTTATCCTTAGTATACATCATAACCATCAAGTACACTCTATTAGAGTGTACCCACTTTCAATAAAGAGCCCTTCTGTAGTAGTTGACTCATCATTTATCTTTGTTTCTCCCTTTCTCCATGCCTAATATGAAATTTGGTGATTATCAGATGTGATATTAGCTATTTAGCCCAGATATCTTCCACTCAGCTTTGTCCTCATAATTGGTCTTATTTACCATCTTTACGGTAATCAATTACATAGATAACAAAAGATTGAGGAAATAATAATTTATAAAATTTATTATAAATTTCTAAAATTACATGTTCAATGTAGTCATGCTATAATATTTTCTCGATAACTATGCAATTTCAAACAATATTATATTATGAAACCCAACATTGGTAGGGCATTTAAGGCTTTATAATATAATACAAAGATTTAAATGCTACATTCCTAAAATGCAACACCGATAGGGTATTTAAAAATTTTAAGAACATAAAACATAATCCTAACACTTACATTATCATCAATAAATTATTTTAATAATATTACACCAATAGGGCATATATATTACTAACATAACACTCTCCTAGATATAATTTCAAAATTTAGTTTCAACAAAATTTTATGCAACTGATCCCACGATAGGTGAGTACACAATTGCACAAAATTTCACGGCATAATATGAGCGAAATTGATTCCTACATAATTTTACAAATTGCACACAATAATCCAAAAAATATTCAAATGTGCAAAAAACATAAAATCAATCCACAAAAATTACATACAACAGTATAATATGTAAGAATCATATAGTAAATTTTTTATGTCCAAAAAACATGAAATTAATACTTAAATACTTAGGATAATAATTATATAAAATATTTTTATTTCCAAAAAATTTTGAAAAAACTACAAATGGTAGTCCAATATGTAGCAAACACAAAATAAAATTTTTAGGCTCAAATAGCATTAAATAATTACTAAAATAAATTGGATAAAAAAAATAAATTATTTTTTTTAGAAAAATCTAAAAAAATATTACAAATAGAGTTCAAAGAGTAGAGTATAGTGGTATAATTTTTATCGACATCTACCATCTCTATGGTGGCACATGACTCCACACATCATTCACACTAGTAGTGAACTATATAATCATACCCTAACCCGATTTGCATACTCCTTCAATTCAGTTATATATATATATATATATTTTTATCTTATATAAGTTTCTTTACCCATATCATTCTCCATCAAAACCTTTCCTCAATTTCACAAAATTGACACTTGTGCAATTAGAAAACTTAAACTAATTTAAGTTTTCAGAAGAAAATTTTCTTTCAAGAATTTAAAAATTGATACTATAACAGTCTAAGTTTTCCAAAATTGATTGAGGACTTTTATCTACATCATTATTCTATCAATTAAACCTCAATCAATTTGAGCAAATACCTTATAATTGAATGAAATTTTAAAAAAGAAACTTCTTATCTAAATAGACATATAAAATTTTAAAATTTCATCTTTTTAACAACATTTATTCAAATTGATCTATGTATTTTACACATTGCAGACTTTTGAAATGTAATCACAAATTAATTTGAGAAATATTTCTTTAAATCCCTCAAATTTATGAATTGAATATTTCAAAAAAAAATTCAGGTTACATTTTTACATATCATAGAATCTTAAGATGCAATCACAAATTAATTTGAAAAAAATATTCTTTAAATCTCACAAATTTATGAATTGAATTTTTTTAGAAAAAATTCAAGTTATATTGATTCATGATTTTATGATTTCACCTTAAAAAGGTTTACAAAAAAAAATTTGCAACCAATTTAGGAATACATTAAGCTAAAATATAAATAAATCTCATGTTCACATATATCCATAGTAACTTTACATCATAAATTATGAATTATATAAAATTACAAAAACCAAATTTAGACAAATTTGAACTTTTGTAACATAAAATGAAAATTTTGGCTCTGATACCATTTGTTGAAAAATAAATAGTATAAATCATAATATAGTCAAATCAATAGATCTATTGAATCATGTTACAATACATCAGATTTATACATATAAATTTAGTTGATAATGATGAGATCATACATGACATTATGTAAGAATTCATAATAGTAAAACACTTCTTTAGGGGGCTCACTCCTTATAATCCTAGCAGAGAATGAAATTGTATATAAAGTCTCAATAAGACAACTACAGTTCTTTTAGGATAAAAGTAGGGACCTACCTTATTATAACTCTACTGGGCCAATTGACTCATCATCATTGGTCCAGTGACAAAACTCACACTACTAAAGTCCATTAATAGCCTAGGTGTCATTATAAGTGTAATAATTAGATCACATAATTAATTGACTTGTAATAATTTAGTTGTTATGATATTCATTTAATCCAATATATATGATGTATTAAACTATGGTAGTCCACATTGGAAAATTCCAACACAATATACATTTTGCAACATTTGTTGGAGTAAATAATCATGGTCAATTAATATTATTGGGTTGTGGATAATTGGAATATGAAACAACAAATTAAGTCTTCTGTTTGGTTGTTCAAGGCTTGGTTAAATTGTATGCAAGGTTGCTTAGCAGTTGCTATTGTTACATATTAGTGCAAAGTAATGCAAAATGTAACTATTGAAGTGTTTCCAAATGCTTGACATCGTCTTTCTTTGTGGCATATAATGCAAAAGCTTCTCTATATGTTGTGTTTGTATCAAGAATATCATTCAATAAAATCCAAGTTGGAGACTGCTGCTACGTCTAACCCGCAAGTCCTTAAAATGAAGATCCAAAACTAGCCACATCACTTACATGGACATAATCTATATGATTTTCAACATTCGTTGTCTCCTAACCAACCCTGCTGAACCGCGGTCATGCTATCCCTGCCTCTTCTTACTACCTTCATAATCACATTAAAGGTCAAAGAGTCTATTTCTCTGGGCAGAACAACCTATTCTCATTTTTTCCATCTTGTTCTGAAGCTTTTATTATATTTATTGACACTACATTTAGGTCCATGACCTGCGTCTTTGGCATCACCTGCCAGCATTACAACACCACATCAAGGGTTAAACACCCCACACAAAAAAGTAGCGTAAGCATATTAAGTTATTCATCCTTTTTTTAGGCTTCGGGCCCACATGCTTATGGTCCATTATGCCACATGCTCATTAATATATCGCGAGTCGCTTGAATATGAATAGAAATTCTGGAAGTATCATATCACTGTGTGGTCTCTTGGTCATGGACAATGATTAGCTTAGCCACGGGATAAAGACAATTCTCCCAACAAGGAAAAGGGGAATTTCGTCTAAATGTGACGTAGTAGAATTACAATAGGGTTGTGTCTGAGGAGCATAAAAGAATAAGCATATCATGCCTAACACCTCACTTATGGATCCTCTAGACAAAAGTGAGTAAGGGAACACCACACATCCTTAATTTACCTTTTAGGAACCTTGTTGACCTGACAAACCTAGCCATTGCCTTATCCCTAAACTTCCTCTCATATCTCATTTTACCTCCCATGAATCTGACCATAATCCAAAACAGTTTAAACAATCCCATTGAATCAACCATTAAAGCCCTAGCCCCATGAAAATGACTCCTGACCCTCAAATAGGCCTCACAGAACACATAGAGAACAATCACCTAAACTCTGCATTTTTCTGGTCTTCTCTTACCTTTTGCCAAAATTACCTCTTTCTCACTCTCTCTTCCTTGAAACCCCCATTGTTTCCTTTGCCCTACTCAACAACTCTTGCTTGGTGTGTTTACTCTTTAGCTCAACCAGCCATCTTTAGCAGAAGGTCCATTTATGTACTTGTATGTCCACTATCAGAACCCCTCTCATTACTGAGATAATTGTTTATGATTCTTTGAAAGTGAAAAAATTCGATCTTGGTTTGAAGAAGATGATTCAACATTACATCCTTGATAAAGAATGGTTGCAAAATTTATATGAAGCTCGTGAAAAATGGGTGCCTGCGTTTTTTATAGGTACATTCCATGCTGACATGTCTACCTCACACGGAGTGAAAGTGTTGATGCATTTTTTGATGGATATGTGAATTGGCAAGACATCATCACTCAGTGATTTTGTTAGTAATATGAGTTAGCACTACAAGACAAACATAAAAAAGAACCAAGAGTCATTTTGATTCGAGACATTCTCAACCCGTATTCAACACTTTGAAAATATTTTTAATCTTACAGTAATACGATTACTGAAATTTTAGCGTTTAATGTCTTTGACAAGTGCGCTATTTTGAAAAGTGTGCTATTTTGAAATCATGCATTTAATTTTTGAATTTGTGTAATAATTTTTATTTAAATGAATTTAAATTTCTTGTTTGGTCCGCTTAGAATTTTTTTAAATAATATATTTTTCATAATTTTAAAATTTTGGACATTTTCTTTGTTCATTCATATTAAAAAAATATTATTCATTTGTTATATTGCTTTATTTTTTATTTACTGTTAAAGAATCTATAAATTATTATAATTTGTTTGTTATTTTGTTTAAAATAACAATAATGAAATAAGTTTTATGTTATTTATACTTGCACTAATATATGGACTTCATTTTTTTTTTCATTTATAGTATAATGTATCTATTTCGAGTATATTCTATGTAATATCTAGCAATTTGATCTTTGTTTGAGAAACTTCACTCAACTTGATAGCAAACTCAAGCTCAAGGCTCCTCAAGCACTACAAAAAAATAGGGTGAGGCGGTTATTTAGCAGGATTATGCTAATATAGAATGATAACAATGGTTAATGAAACCGCTGCTATATTTTATGGCTTTATTACATTAGCAGCGGTTAAGTGATAACCGCCACTATCATTCTATACAAATTCACCGATTAAAAGCCCTAACTTTTACATATAGTAGTACCTCAGACCTTTACGTTTAGCCTTTCTCTCTGATCATATGACCCCGTTGCTGTCACTCTAAAAGAGACCCAATTCCATAAGACCACCTTTGAACTACACTTTCCCTCGTCAACCTTAGTGTCTTCTCCGCATTGTAGCCAACAGCGTCGCCATTGTCTTTCGCCAATAAGTTTCTCCGTGTCCCATTGCCTACCTTGTTTTCTGAATTTTGTAGTTCTTCATGTTTGTCTCCAACTCAAGACCATGTATTATTATTAGGAATGTGATATTTGATGGTCTTGGTTCATATTTCACATTCTGTCTTTATAATATATCAATGTATGATGAGTAAACAAATATTAGAGACTCAAGACTACTAGTGAAATTTTTGTTTTACTAGTGAAATTTTGGATTAACTATAAAAACCAATTGAGGTCATAAGATTAACTACAAAATTTCTTTGCCAATTTTCCAATCTGTCCCTATGTTTTAACCTTAAATATAAAAAAAAAAAATGTAGCAAAAGGCCATGTAGAAACAATTTACATGTTGCAGAATAATCTATTGAAAGCCCCCAACACAAAATTCACAGAGGGGTAGAGGTATGGACAAAGATAGCTTTTTATGCCAGCAAAGAAATGAAAATACAAGACTTAGCTGTTAAAAATATTTTCCCTACCTATACAACTCAACCGTCTTTTCGACCATCAAATTCCCATTTGCGATCGGCCAGACTACCAAACATCTCTAAAAATTTCATAAGGCAAAGACTCCTCCGTCCATAATGTACTTGTATGTTCCGGCTAATTGCTACACCAGAAAACTTTGATGTATCGATTGCCCAAGCTGGTCTCATATAATCTACAATCCTACTAGAACTAGCATTTGCATACAAATAATTTAAAAGCACATCTTCACAGTTGAAATACTTGTCGTCCATTTTCCTCCCTTGCTCAATTTGCTCACTCCAGTACCTTTGAAATGTAGTTTGAGCATCAACAAAAGCAGCACCAGCAAGTATCATGATACTTAATAGGGGGGAGGTGTTAGATTATTTTAATAATCTATAGAGGCCCATGTAACTAATAGACTGACTTTAAATGAAAGATAGCCTAATGTGATGGTGGTTGGTCTGAAAATGATTAAAGCTAGTGGGGGTTAATTTTGAATTATAAAAATTATAACTCCCTCTCCTCTCCCTTCAATATAAATAGTTGTCTGAGTTAGAGATAACTGGATAGAGAAAACATAATCAAAGAAATGGTCGTATCTTCACCATCATAGATACAAGGAAAGTAGAAGGAAGAGAGGGGAAAATTCATACAAAGAGATTGATTAAGAAATCATGGATCCAGGTATGATCTAATCCCTCATCAATCATGAATGTGAGAATTATAATATCTAAGATTCAATTATAGTTAT
>JANHAO010006984.1:0-20679 GCA_026873985.1 Saraca asoca
TCAAATTCCTTTCACAATTCCTCAATTCATTCATGGAGAATCACAATATCCCTAACCCCGCTCTGATACCAATTGTTGGAAACTTTAAATTACCATAATTCATAGTTTTCTTAGATTCTAAACCATGCAGAAAACTATATCAAACTATAATCGAATATTAGGATATCATAATGCTCACAATCATATTTGATGAAGGATTAGATCATACTTGGATCCATGATTTCTCGATCAATTTCCTCGTATGAATTTTTCCCTCTCTTCCTTCCTCTTTCCTTGTATCTTTGATGGTGAAGATACGGTTTGTTTCTCTTATGTTGTTTTGTCTCTTAAGTTTTGTCTCTAATGTTGTCTCTAATTGGAGACAACTATTTATATTGAAGGGAGAGGAGAGAGAGTGATATTTTAAATTTTAAAATAACCCCCACTGACTTTAATTATTTTCAGACTAAACCACCATTATATTATGCCATCTTTCATTTAAAGCCAGTCTATTAGTTACATGGGCCACTATAGATTATTAAAATAATCTAACAATATCATGTGTTTTGTGTTGGGTTTTGCCGTATCTCCATATAAACTGTCAAATTTAATCCTCTGTGGATATAAATTTAATTTGTAACATATCCCATGTGCATTAGAGCCTTTTTTTTAGTGAAATTATGAATTCTGACACAAATTGGAACATCAATATAGAAGTTATCATTATTTCTTTGTATGGAGATTGTCGAGTTCATCTCCTGAAAAATATGGAGTGACTAGGGTCTATATTTTTCTAATGGTGTTCAATGTTTTGCATTTACCACTACCTACTTGATATGTTGCCTAAGTGAATTAAAAGTTAGTTTGAATTATGTCATCTCTAAGACTTTTCTGCTGACTGACTAAAATTGTGAGATTTTGCTTTGTTTAATCTTTCAAAAAATCAAATGTCTAAGTTGTATATTTTTTTGAGTTAATGGGTTTTATATGAATATATCATTTTAACTAGGAGTTTCTTGCTAGCTTTCAATCGCTATTTATATTAAGACATTGATTGAGTTATGTTTTCATGTTTGATAGTTCAACTTGTATAAGCCTAGAAGAAACTAATGTAAATAAGTCTAAAATCACAAGACATAAGAAGGGAGACAACAATATGCACATAGAGTTTTTATAAAGGAATTTTGAGCCTTTTATGATTTTGTAATAGCATGTTTTAAATTTGGTGTGATTGTCATGTAAGTAGTTCATTCAAAGGATAGGTTTTAGTAATTTGACTTAGAGGTTTTGGGTTTGACGTAAGAGGGTATCAATCAATAGTCAATGAAAAGGTAAACTATCTTTAAGACTATTAACAATTTGATAGGATTGTGATACCATGCTCGTGCTTTGTTCAGTAGCTGTGAGTAAGCAAAATGTTCTACAATGAGTGTGTATTCCTATGGTAATGCCCAGAGAGTGTAACAAATGCTAGTCACCTTAACATTGCAAAACATTCTAGGATACTTATGTTAGTGTAATGGGTTCAATGAGCAACTAGTTTGGCTTAAAGGATATTGTAGATCAGACTGGACCGATTGTTCTCTCTTAGAGAATTAGTCAAATGGCTCATATAATTGATCGACCATTAAAGACCAGTCGATTGGTTTGCATTTGACAATATTTATTCTAAAAAAATCCTAGAATGCAAAATGCTATCCTAAAAATGACTAGTGTGTTTGAGAGTTAGAAAGACACAGAAAAAGGGTTATTTTCGTGAATCATGGTTTAAGGTTTGAATCTAAGGTAAATTTATCTACCTAAAGTTAAATTTATCTTATTTTTAATTTCAAATTATAATTCTCTATGTTTTTGCTTTCTGGGTCTTTAATTTTGGGTGACTAAGAGTCTAATCTCAAGAAGGGATTTATCAGTGTTTGGTCTTGGAGTGAACATTCTCCTCTAAAAGTGAATGAGAGATATATGCTTCTAACCAAATATTTTATATATAATTATATATTAACAATATACTTTAAAAATAACCAAAAAAGTATTTTGAATTGTTGAATAGCAAGACTGTTAAACTAAATACAATGTAGCTAGTATAACTATTGACTTGTATGTTTTAGTTATAAACATGCTAGTGTATATAATATGATTCTCCTGGTGTAAATAAGAATTATGCATATTGAGACTTGTGATGATAATGAATAGGTTGGTATATGTGTTATGCTAAGATAGTTGTGATTGTGTTAATAGCTTGATTAAGGGTTGAGAATAGTTAAGTACATCTAATAGGGGACTAATGATATGTAAATTTCAAAGGGATGATTTATATAAGAAACCTGTAGGTCGGTATGGTGTTGGGACCATACAATCTTGATATTCCCACCTTAAAAGAGTTAGTTGTGATTTTAAATGTATGCTACAAATAAGTTATGCATGCTATGCCATGAATCAATATGTATACTATGCCATGAATCAGTTATGAAGGATATGCCAAGAATCAATTATGTATAAAATGTTGTAAGAACAACATTTATATGAATGTGATGCTATGGATAAGAAAGGCAAGACATGTTATGAGGAAACTATGTATTAGGTGTATGACAATCATATGGTAGTATTTATGCTTGGTATGAGTATAAACTTAGGAAGGACATATATTTCATGTAGTTCGCCTTATAAGTGCCCAAGCTTAAAAAAATTCCTGGAGCCAAAATCAAAGAAGATATCATAATTATGATCAAATACAAATCATATAAGAATGAGTTAAGGTCCATTAAGTTTATCCCAAGTTCTAACCTATTTAACTACTCATATATAACACTAATATTCATCCAAGCTAATTATTAATAACAAGACTATTACACAAACATATCCTTAAAGGAGTCTTAGAAACATGCACATAGCTAAATGATTATACACTAGACATGTAAAACAGATAGGACTGGCTATATCCTAAACGAACTGAAAAAAATAGGATCAACCTAGTCCTTGAACGAGCCTGGCTGGCCATAGCTAGATTTGCTTAAATTACCTAAATTTAGTAATGTGATTAACAATTTGCATTACTCTTTCATCATAGGAAAACAAGATATTTTTAATAATGTAACACCCTTTGTCAATCTAAGTTAGACTAGGCTTGGAAGTGTGCCAAGTTGTTAACAAGGGGTTAAGGGTCGATCATTTGTCATGGGCTGACCAGTCAACCAGCCATCCTTAGACAGACTAAAATCCTAATTGTTCCAAATTACAGAAAATGCAATTTTACTTAGATCTAAAACTCTCTAATGGCCAAAGTGATGTTAGAAGAAGGGCTTGAAAGTGCATCAGAACTAAAACCTCAATTTAGATAAATTAGTTAGCTAGAAAGTTGACTTATCTTGTTTTGAGTATATTAGATTATAGATTTGAAATTTAATCAATGTACTTTGCTTTTGTGAGGTCCATACCTTTTCCTAGTTAGGCCAAAATTATCCGAACATTTTTTCATTGAGTATTGGAAAGAACACTTTCCACATTAGGTGAGTGGAAGTTTCTATTACAATAGGCTCCATTTTCATATAAAGCTATATTATATGTTTTCATACATCCAAATATTTTTTTGTGTGCTAGAAAATAAGATTGAGACCTGGAAAGTAAAAGAATATGAATTAGGTCTGGAAAAGGTTGTGATCTTTATAATATGAATATGTGATTGTGTTTTTGTGAAAATTGATTGATTGTATACATGGGTGGGCTTGTTTAGGGTTGGAACTTAAAGTTAGTCAAATAAATTAGAAATTTTGACTTTTCATATTTATGAATTAGGAAGATGAAAAGGCTTAACTACAATTTTATGTTAAACAATAATAATAATTGAACATGAGATAAAACTTTGGAAATTAGCGAATCAAAGCTAGAGTATGTATAGGAAGGAAAGATAAATTTAGCATGGGTAATATATTGATTGCTTAGGAAAGGTTAAGTAGTTCAAATGGTACAACTTATATATTTGCTTGTGTTTAAGTTAATAAGATGGGAAAGACCTATGTGCACTAGGAAGAGGACATAAAATGAATGTTTTGGCCTTGATAGATCATTATTGTGAAGCAAGTAAGCCAATGATATATATGATTTGGCGTGTTGAAAGGGGCACACAAACTATGTGAAATGTCATAAGTGGCATTGAAAAGGACACGATATGGTTTTGGGCCATATAATTTCACCATATCTCCCTTTTGTCTTTTATGTAAGTGTATGTTTATATGTATGAATATTTACCTTGCAATTTGCATAACTAGATTATACCATGGAAAGAACTAAGGGTCATGCTTGCATGCTACATGATGAGTACAATATTTATATATTTTATTTCTTCTACATTTAATCCTTTGTCAAGTTTATATGCGAAATAGAGTTACTTATGTCTTGTTTTAGTGATTTGGCACTGTTTCAGACTTATAGCTATATGTAGAATTCTAGAATCCTATTTGGGATGATTCTAATATCATCAGAAAACTAAGATAAAGACCTAAAATTTTTATGAGAGTTTCAAACCCAGTTTAGACATTTGGTGTTTCAAAATTAGCCCATAAGTTGAAGTAGGACACTAATCTCATTGAAGGTTGACTTAGTCATAATATTTTAATGTTATTTGGAGATACAAACCTTTAATTGGTGCAAACCTAAGACCATTATAAAGTTAAGATCCATATCTACAACGTTCATGAGAAGCTTGGAGTGAAACTAAGTTGTTTTGAATGAGAAACAAGGTTGTGAAGTCAAGTTATAGAATTTGATACTGGTTGGACTACTTTGAATTAGTTCTAGTTTTGGACCCATAAGTTAAGTTGAAAATCTTGATTTTGTACAAGGTCTAATCCGTGAGAATGCTGAGAAGTAGAGTTACAACTTTCTAAAAAAAAATAATAATCAAAGTTTAATTCTATCCTTATCCAACCGCAATTAGTAGCCAAAGCCAAAAATGGAAACTAGATCAATTAGAATCCCAACTGAATCAAAGTTACTTGGGGATTACTCTAAATCGTGAAGGATTGATCTCCTCTATTTCTATATATAAATAAGAGTCCTTTGGGGCAGAAAAAGGGAAAACTCTCTTATTTCTTCTTCTTCTTCTTTTCAATGAATTGCTAAACTCATCTTTCAATTCAAGAGAGTTCTATTTTCAATATTACAAGTGTGAGACTTGATCTATTTTGAATTATTCTTGACTCGGTTATCTATTATTTTTCTATTTTATTTGATTTGCAATTGCATAATATGGTTTTCTAATAAGCTGCACCCATTAGTTAATTATATATAGTGATTAATGCTAATTGAAACTTTGTAATCCTTAATTGTTGTGAAAGTTCGGCATAGGTAGTGATTAGGTGTTAATGATTATGATCCTAGTTTTTGTTCAATACTTAAGGAAAATGTATGATGGATTAAATTATTTACATTGATGCATAATTGTTATCTAGTATTAGTTTCTTCTTATTTATAATGTTATTATTAATCTGACTAAGATCACGTGATATTAAATTGATTAATAATAAGAATTTAATTCGAGTGTTGGACTTGAATTAATATATTTAGGAAAGAAAGATAATGATTATTCTAGCATCTTGGTAATTATTCGCTAAGTAATAAAAAATGAATAATATATAAGTGTCAATGATCACTCTGCAAATTAAATAAATGAATTTCCCTTGAATTGAAGTTTTCTGAATTAAAAGTTTCTTTTATAATTTAATTTATATTTTTATTTTATATTTCAAATTTGAAGTATAAAAATCGCTTTTATTTAATTTTATTCACTTAATAGATTATGACCATAAATTAATCAACTATTCTCTAGAGTTTGACTTGGACTTTCCAACACTATAAATTTAAGAAGTTTAGTAATTTATTTCTAATGAATTTAATAGTTATCACTACCTTGTGTATCCACTCTTTTTAAAATGTTTCAATTCCTCCTTGTCTTGGTTCTTTGATATGTTGTGAAAGTATAAGAATGAAATTAGGAAATAAATTAAACTATTGTAGAGAATGAATGATAGACTGATGATAGGCTACAAAGGAAATTAATGATGAGTAAAATGTTGTAATTGATTATGCACTTGTGTAAGTAAGATGATATCAAGTAAATGTGGTGGTTTTTATTCTCTAAGGAATGATTGAGTGATTTTCTTGATGTGAATTAAAAATGAATATTAGTTTTATACGTTACTTGTGCAAGACTTGGTATGGATTATGATATATGTATATGAATGCAAAAGTTATATGTCATGTGTACCAAAAGTTTTCCACCTAAAGTTAAGACGGAGATTTTCTACTCAATGAGTGATTTTACTAATCTCATATTCTTGACATGTAGATAAGTAGAGATGTAAAAAGTCTCAATAGTGTAGTCTTCTAAGTAAATGATTGTTTGATATTAGATATGTGGCTCTTAACTATTCTTTAGTGATATTAGCTACCCAATCAGACTGATGCTACATGTTATGAAAATTATGTTTTCAGTTTTCATTAAATTAAATTAAAATAATTTGCAGATAAAGTTTGCATCTTATATGAAAATGCACCCAATCACTTTTATACATTGTTTTTATAATTTTTGAAATATAAATGATCTAATAAAGGGTAAAATGTTTAGGGTTTTTGGTTCACTATCTAGTGATTTGGGTTGGTCATATTTTCAAATTTGGGGTTGTGACAAATAATATTACTAACAACCTGAAAATCTTTTTTCTCATAGGGCATTATAGTGACAAATTGTTTTGGTATATACAACCAAATGGAACATTTTGGTTCAACATGTATTTCAACTAAAGAAAAGGTATTATGATTAGTCACTTTTGTGACCAGTGGTTTATTCGCTATTAAAATGTATATTATATGTGGTCTCCCATTCTTTTCAAAATGGATCATATTCGGCATTTGAATAGCAATTATGTGAAATTAAATGTGTTCTTTTGAAATGGTCCGTAAAGTACTTAATCAAATGGCCTTATTGCGTTTTATTCAATAAAAAAAAAATGATTGAGTAGGATTTTATTACTAAAGACAATATACATGTTACTTCCCTATTTTATTTTTTGGATCTCGAATATATATGCTTTTTCGTTTAACTTTTAGTAAGGATGCAACTATATTTTTCAATTAATAAATTTTTTTATAAGTTTTCAATACCTTGATTAAAACATGGCTGATTCATTCAACTTAATACTCACCCGTCACAACTCACAAAAGTTTTTCCTTTTACACAAAATTGATTAAATGTTTACTTAATTTTTTATCGCTTCTAATTATATATTATTGAGAAATGGGTTATACATAATCAAATTCACAATTTTGTTTACAATCATATATATATATATCTCATGCATTTCTATCCAAAAAAGCTTTCTTTAGTAGTTGTGTGTGTTAGTCGTGGGATCTAGTTTTGTATTAATAAATGTTACTCATGTCTATACAGGGATGTTAAACGAACAAATTATACCGGACCAAAATCAATATAGACAGGTGAAATTATGGTTTGGTCTATTCTGTGATTGGATAAGACCAATCGACAATCTAATCCTTTTTTCTTTTTGAAAATTTTAATAATTAATTTGTATCTTATATATAACATATATTAATTTTATTGATTGTATCTTTTTTTTTTTAATTTTTTAAATAATTATTTAAAATCAATGTCTAATTTAAAAAAAAATAATTAATAAGGGATCAACTTGTGATTACATAGGTCTGGTCCATTTGGATCATAGTCTATCAGGCCCAACTTGTTTAGACACATTTTTAAACAAGCTTCCAAATTCCTAATCTATTTTACTACAAAATGTAGGTTAGCTTGCTTGAGCCGTTAGTCTTAAGCTTGTTTAACACCCTTATTTATCTATATGTACTTTATGTGATTATTTGAAACTTATAACAAAATAGTGTCAATTCAACTCTGAATCAATTTTTTTAGACAAAATTTTTTGTTCTTTTTAATTATTCATATAGTAAGATTCTTTTAGTTTTTCACAATATTAAACGTGTAGACAATGTTAGTAGACATTGATATTGTGTATTTTTCATTTATTCTGGATCTTTAATATAACTTTATATATATATATATATACACACACATATGCATAAGCATAAAAATGGTGCGGAAAAAAGACAAGTCCTGGCAATATGCTGAAGAATTAAAAGGATGTTCTAAGTGCACTTTTTGTAAATGAGTTTCCTAGAGGCAATTCAAAAATTAAATCACATTTATCTGGAGTTAAAAGCATGTAGCACTGGTGTATGCCCTCGAGTTCCTGATGATGATGTTATAACGCTTTCTTAGAAATTGATGGTTCCTGTAAAAAGTTCAAGAACATAATTGATTTGACTAGTAATGAAGATGGAGTTGATAATTTTGGATCTACAATTAACTCATCTAATAGTATGCCTCAATCTACTATTTTTGATTTGTTCAGTTAGTTCACTATAAACTTTATTAATGAAAAGCTTCACGTTATATATTTTTATTATTAATGGTTCAGTCACACAGAAAAATCGAATGTATTGCACCATGCAATGTCCTTAGGAGGTGATTATTATTATTATTATTTGCCCTTAGAAGATTAATATAGTTGATCAAAATCATTTTTTAACACATTCAAGCATACATGTTAGACAATTTGTTTTCTCCTAAAAGGATTTTAAAACTTTCAAATAATCATTATTGTGTTGAAATGTGATTTCTATTAATGTAAATAATATTATTTCATCTCAAAATTTTAGACTTGCCCATTCTTGGCGCGAGTACTGCACTAGTGTGTTCGTATATATTTGTATTTGATTTTGTATTAAAAAAACGATAGGTTAGACTAGGACAATTAGGCCAAGTTGCAAGGGTTTTTTTTTTTTTTTTGTTAGATTAGGACAAATGGATAATTGCAGTAGCTTATTATAAGGTGTTCTCTTAGATTAGGCGCACTAAGGTAAGTGGACAATTGGGATAGCTTATAAGTTTTTTTTTAGGAAAATGGTTTAAAATTATGGTTAGCCCATGTTAGTCCAGATCACCCTACATGGATTAGTCTTTAGATATGTATTTTAAATAAGACAAAAATTTAAAGCTTGGCCCATACAAAACTTGTGGGCCTAAGTCTGCCTTTGCATTCATATCATGCACAAATGGAACAAGACATATAAAATATTGTTGGAAACAAAATATAAACAATTAAAGGCTTTTGTGAGTAAAAATATATTTTATTTTCTTTATATATTAAAAAAATATATGATAGGAACATGATTTTAAACTACTATTATTATTATAATTACAGCTATGCTACTATCACTATAATTGCGGTAAAATGTGCACAGCTATTAGAAGATAAAATGTAATATCCAAAGTTCCTATTGAACAATTATCATAAAGACTTCTTTTATAAATTAAGAATATTTGGAACTTATAAGTATAAGATTCATGAAATGATAGGTTAGTAAATACTTTTACTTGATAAATTATAATTTCATAGTATGTACTCCAGGTGTTTTATATTATTCAATTATTTTAGAAATAATAATAATAATAATAAATAAATAAATAAATAAAATAGTTATTAATGTTATTTAAAATGTTTGAGATATTACTGGTTTTAATTATTAGGTAAACACTTGGTTTATTTTATGATAGGATTTGAAGCTTAAGACTATGTTTTAATCTGTTACCTAAATGAGTAAGAAGTATTGATATAAAAAGCTATCATTAGCTTATGCAAATAAAATATATATGTAAACTATATTCTAAATGATTGTTTTGCGAACTAGAAATACCATATTTTTTTTATTACGAAATCCTTTTTGTATATGATTTGTTTTTTTAATTTTAAGTTTTTGTTACAGTTCTTATTTTTTTTCTTTTGTTTTAAAAAGGGAGGAAGAAACTTTTTCTTCTTTATCTGATAACAGAGATTGGGGAGAGACAAGAGAGAGAGCTTAAGTGAACCCCAACCCCTTTGTTCTCTAAGCCACCACCCTCAACTAATTGATGTCACCCCAGAGTTATGCAAACTACTTCTCTTGATCGTTGTGGCCTGTGCTTTAGCGCTAGTTGGTCAATCAGTTTTGGGGTTTTCTCTCCTCCACCGCCTACCATGGATTTGTCAAAAGAGTTTTAGGATGGCAACATTTCCAATCATTGATGGCTTAAATAGGGTTGGCCAAACAAACTAGTGGTATGGGAAAGAGAGGAATGTCCTACTTGAACACATCTCTAGCCAAACAGTTCCACTTCAGCTCAAAGTGATTTATTGGTTGCTCTGTAAATTAGGTGAGTGAACTTTCATTGTTAATTTTTAACTGCAATTCAAGATTTTCCCTAGTATTAGTAGTGAAATCCTATAACCTAATGCTAATAATGACAGATTGTGTGTTGAAGATTAGTTTAACCTTTGATATGTGCTAAGAGTCAATGGATACAACAATTTTCCATGGTTGATCCTAAGGTTTAGGCAGAATCCTAATTTACTTGGTTTGATTTCCAAGACTGTATATTGAAACTTTTAGCACTGGTGCAGGAAAATCATAAGTTGATTAAGGATATATAAATGGGCTTGAATCATAGGTTGTGTTCCAAGTTATTACTACACAACATCTTGGGAATGAAACTTCAGCTTTCAACACTCATTTTCTCTCGTTTTTTCTTATATACCCGTGGGTTATGCTTAGAAATAGAGTGAAACATGTGTATGTGTGTGTGTGTGTGTGTTTTTTTTTTTTTTGCTATTGGAAAGTATATGAGAATTTTGGTATGCAAAGTGATGAACATATAGTTTATGTAAGGAAGCCATTATAGTAATTAGAATAATTATTCCTTAATTTGGGTATGGTTTTGATTTTGGAAAGTGTTGTTTGCATGACAAGTCTCATTGACTTAGTTAAACTATGAGGTCCTTATAGGTCAAATTGGTAAGTTGCCTGACTAGAGTTAGTTAATAGAGTAGGCTATATATGATTAGGGTTATTTAGAACAATCCCATCTTCTCCTAATGAGTGGAAATTTGAATTGAATACCATAATGTCAAGAAATACGTTGCAAATTCTAGTTGTGGTAAAAATGCTGTTAGAATGACCACAGTTGATAGCTGTTTGGTGTGTATAAATGCTAGGAACAATGTGAAGCATAAGTGTGATAAGGGGTTTGGCTCCTTTATTGTTAGAAAGAGTCATGGCACTTATTTAAGTCAATTGTCTTATTCTATAAATGTTGCTTGTTAAATTAAGGAAAATCATGTAAAATAATTTGATTTTGTGAAGGGTATTGTGATATCACCTTTCAAATAAATTAGAATTTCCAAAAGGAAAATAAGATTTCTAATAAAATCATATTTGCTACACTATAATATGATTTAGGTTGAATTGGTTGAATGTAAGAGCTAGATTCTTTGCAAATGTTTGATTGAAATTGTGAATCCTACTAGGCTATGAGTCTAGTTTAGTTAGTGTAAATTGATGAATCTTAGTTAATGACATATGTTTGGTAGTTGTGGAATGTGTTGTTGTATGCTTGGGAAACATTGAAATGAGTAATTGGTGCTTGGACATCATTTAAATGAAAATTGCTGTCTTTGTGACTCAAGAATTGAAGAAGAAGTGGATCCGTGGAAAGATTCTTAATGAAACCTATATGTTTATATTGAAAAAATGTGATATGGCCATTAATATGATGGAGAGATAAGGGGAGGATAACATGATAGAGAGATAAGGTGCTATGAAGAGGATTGAGACAGTAACATGGCAAATAAGTTATATGAAGAATCCTGCCTTGCATCCCTAAAATATGAAATAGAGAAATGCTTTTTGATTTGATGTGAAATCTTGCATTCGATAACTAATGTTTGATGTTGATTCTTTTATTATTGAAGGGATAAGCTCTTGCCATCCTTTGTTTATAAATTGATTGATGTTGCTTATGGAAGCTTCTTTTATGAGTGAAATTGTCCAAGGGCATTTCTTCTTAATTGTCTATAAATGTTGATATGTAAATTTAAATTTATATGATTCTATGATCTTGAGAAGATTAAAAGTAGGTAATTGTTCCGCAAACCTAAGAAAAGTGATATTGTTTAGTCAACACCTAGATTACGAATCTCAAGTGTGTGGTGAGTGAACAAAGAAAAGAATGAGAAAAGGGAAGACGCCAGGAGCATTTTTATCATGGTTTGACTAAAGCCAGTTTAGTCTCTACGTCCACATTGATTGTATTAGTCCTTAGATGGTGGTTTCATTATTCAAACTGGCTAAGTTACATTACACAGGCCTCTCCCTCTATATTTTGGTAGAGCTTTCGCATATATTTTCTAGAAGTCCCTTTTACAATAGAATTTTTCCCTATTTATAGAAGTAAGGGAGGTTATAATGAGAATTTCCCAATTTATACATTAGTTACATCTTATAATAATTATGTAGAGACAACTTAGACTCTATTAACTGAGGTTTGCAGGTGGATGTCTCCTTTTGGAGGCTAGCTTACCGGTTAAGAAGATGTGTTTATGACTTTCGATTAGACTTTTACCGTACCTTGGGCTGGAGGTCACTCATTTGTGACCAGGATAGGTGTTATGTGACTTATGGCCCCATGAGCTGGTTCTGATCTCGGGCTTGCGGGACGGGTATCTTGGACATGGCTAGTTCATCCAGCGACCCAAGGTTAATCCTATTTAGTGAGCTTGGATTCTTGCTTTGGGGCTTGCTTCATGTCCCAAGCTCGTGACTTAGTGAGTCGATGCCTCTTCTATGCAACATTGGTACCTTTTAAATGATTCAGGCCTTTCTAAGACTGGACTCATCCTCCATTAGGCCCTTGCTAGCCTATTCAACTAAGACTAGAAATCTCCTATAACATAAACTCCCAACTCTCAATTCGTTTTATGGATTGGGAGTTGTAGTTTGTTGATTGAGGTCGAGGAGTGTGATGTTGTCGTTCGGGCTTTTTTATTTTTATTTTTTGTCTTTTCATCTATACCTGTCATCATTATTTCATTTAATGCACACATTTTCCTAAAACTGTCACTTCGGTGGAAGTTGACCTTGGGAATTTTCATGGATCGTTGGATTTCAAGCAATCAATTAGCTTTCTGAATCGAACGGTAGGACATCTAAGGGTATAAAAATTGAACAAGATGTTCGTCCCTTCCATATTCCTGAAAAACTGACATTTTGCTTTTCGATCCTTCTAACAGTGGCTGCCAGTTTTATTTCCTGCTTCATCAATCTTGCCTTTACTACAGTGGTGAATCCATCATTCTAACCAATACTCATTCCAGAGCTTGATTCATTTCTTCAACATGGTAAGCTTTCTCTAGATTTTGGCTTTTGAAGTTTGTTTGTGAGCATCTAGTATAGTGTTTCTTAAATTATATGATCTATTAATATTTGTTCACGAAGTCGATTGACTCATCGAGCATTCCTTTTAACTAACGATTATCAAGTCATGATTTGTAGGAACTTATATCAGCATGGCATATCAAGCTTTTGCTAGCAAACTGCAACTCCAGGTCCTCGAAGTGAATTGAAAGTTAAGGGGATTATGTTATAGGCATTTTTTGCTACCATGTGAGGTGGGCTGGCAAAAGCCCAAGTCTAGCTGGAAGGGTCTAAGTCATTCAGGTTGCTAAAGACCTCACTTGCAAGCTCTAGCTTACAGCCTTAGCTAGCTCCCATCTCGCTACATCAGCTAGCTCTAGGTCGCATCCTTAGCTATCTCGTAGCTCACAGGTTGCAGTCCTCAGCTAGTTCTAGCTCACTACCTCAGCTAGCTCCAAACACTTAGCTTTAAAAGAGAGCTTTGACACTTCCCTAGCCAATATCAACTTGTAAAATTAATTTGCAAAAAGTAGTATGAGGGGTTCACCTGTAGAAAGCAACTTGTAGAAGTCGACTTGCAAGAGCCTATGTTATCTTTTACATTTATTATTTGATGTAACATATTTATAATTTATAAAATTACATTTGTACCCCCTACTTCTATAAATAAGGGGTCAAGCCATTGTAATAGGGGACTCTCCTGGGGATATATGCTAAAACTCTATCAAAATGGGGAGACTCCATGAACAAACACTTGTATTTTGCAACTTACACTGATAAATGAAATGAACCATGAACATAAGAATCAGTGCCATTCGATTTTGGCCAAACCATGTTAAAAAACCCAATGTTTAGCTATTTTTCATCTTCTTCTTGCAGTCTACTTCTATTTACTGCATGTTCAGCTAGATTGCAACTTAAGGTAACAAGAACTATACGGTTGACTAAAATTTGGCCTAAAACTAAATTTTACCATCAACAGTTATGAATGCATTATATCTAAACCTAAGTGTGTGTTAGTGAGATTTTTCTTGAATAAGAGTTTGTTTGTGAGATTGTTCATGTGTCTTATTAACATTGTTTATTAAATGTGGTTGATTGTCAGGGGTGGAATCATTCCTAACCAATGATATATATTAGTTGAATAGTGATTCAATGCTAGTAAATATTTCACTCACTGAGTTTTTTGAAACTCATTATACTTCTTTTTGTCAATATATAAATATATATGTTTTAGGGTTCAGGACCACCTTGTTGGAGATTGGAGACATCAACCTTGGAACAAATGTTGGCAGTTAGAGTAGAATATTTTGCATGCATCTTGAATCATTATAGGTTATGTATAATTATGTATATGTGTAGCTATTCAGTTTTAAATTGTAAAGTCATGATTGTTGACAAAGACAAGTTGTAAAGAGGGCTTGTGACCTTAGTAAACATCCAGAGTATAGAGGAGACTCTACGGGATTTTTTTTATTTTTATTTTTTTTTGTAAAATTTTGAGAAGTTATAAATGAAAATGCTTTTAAAATTACATGAGTAAATAATTTCTTTTGAATTCTTGCTTGTATCGGGTAATGTGAGGCTGGTAGAAAAACATTACCAAACATCTTTTTATGCTGGCCGCACTCCACAATTTTGGGATATGACATAAAGAAAAAATTGTGTCAAAGTTATGATAGTGAAAGATGACATAAAAAAAATATTTATGAACAATATTGTGGTTATAAAGTGCAATTAGAACCATGCATAGAAATGATTAAACTAAAAATGCTTTACAAGATTTGGTCATTTAAAAAACCAAGCAACCCCTAAAGTTTTATATTTGTATCTCCTCATTCAATGGTCATTCATAATTCTAAATTTCAATTGCATTGAAGTTAGTAAAATTGCAAAAAAAAAAAAAAGCAACTACAATGGACAAAATTGTAGACCATAATTTAGAATCATGATCGCAACTTAACAATATTAATTGAGATATAATTGTTTTATTCTACTTACCAACCTTAGGTTTTCATCTTAATTAAAAATAGAGTATGAGTGAAGCCATAAATAAAAGTGCACATTAGAATAAGTAACATCTACAAAAATCAAGTTTCCAAGGTAGATAGAAGTTGCAACCATAAACACAAAAGAAACAAGAGAACCTTACCTCACCTGATATGAAGAAGATAATTGTTAGTTTTATTGTTTATATGCCAGTTTTATAGGACCCACATGCATTGGAAATTATAATTTTCAATTTTCAAGGCATTAGAAATTGGCTTCTTCTTATTCGGTGAGAGTAAGGACAATTGTTTTGACTAGAATTGGCTTTTTCTTATTGGGACCCATATACATTGGAAATTACGAGCTTGTTTGTAAGTATTTTCAAGTATTTTTATTTTATTATTTTTTAAAAACAATTCTCAATTTTTTTTTAAATAAAAGAACAAAAAACTTGTTGAGATGTAAACAAGTGTTCTCCTTATTTTTGAGAAAATTGAAAATGAAAAAATATATTTAGTATTATTTATAACTTTGCCATTAATGAAAACCAGGTGCTCGCCTTGTTTTTTAAGAAATCTAAAAATAGTTTTGTACAAAAACAAGAAAAATACCTAAATAGTGTTTCTTAAAAACAGTTTTTTAAAAACAATTTATAAAAACAACATGACAAACAATTTTTTTTTGTTTTTGTAGAAAAAAATACGAAAAAACTGTTTTGAAAAATAGTTCTAAACAAGCCCTATATTTTTCAATTTTTAAGGCATCGAAAATTGATTTCTTCTTATTGGATGGGAGTAAGGATATATACTGTGATTGGAGTACATAAGTATTCCTTGAGAGATAAGCACTTAAATTTCTGTGCAATTTAAGTATCCTTGAAGAGATCTAATAAAATCATCTATAAAAGAGTAAAGAAACTATAGATAACTGAGGCCACATGTCCTAAAGCATAAAGTCAATTACACCTGACTAACTACTAAACTCAAGCAATTCTAGAATTAAGTAAGATATATAGAATCCCCCTTTAACTATTCTTGATGTCTACATAACCCCCCAAAGCTATCAAATTATGTAGATTTCCCACCTAAACTTTATCAAATGTAGAAAATATCCACTTTATTAACATTCTATCTAAAACCCAAATGAGACCTTAACCCACAATCTTTTCTTCTAAGAATTCTCACTACTCATTGTAGATTATTCTTTGTTTCCATTTTGGTTCTTCGCTTCTTCTAAAATCACCACCTTGACTTCAATGGATGTTAGTTTTAGGGTTACCATTGCTATTAGGATAAAAAATATTCTTATTGCCAAATTTTGTTCTTTCTAATGTGGTTTTGGTAATAAAAAAAATAAATTTATTATCATATTGATCAAATTTATTTATAGTATCTATTGGGGAAAAAGAAAGATATTATTCTTTTTTGTCTAAGTATTTCCTTTTCCTAGATTAGTAAAAACATCTCTATTGAAGTCAGAGTTGTAGGTTGAAGTTAACAAAGAGAAATTTATAGTGGTTAATGAGAATTATGAGAAGAGATAATTATGGATTGAAGTTCTAGAAGAAAATTTAAATCTATACAAGTGGTTACTTTGTATCAAAAGAAAAATTGATGTGAATGTTGAAAGCAAATTTAGAGTGTGATAGTTTCCATTTGATCTTTAAACAAAAGATTAACAATATGGGTATTGTGCACATTTTTTTTAAGTTTGAATGAGTTACTTACACAATTTAATAGTTTAGGGGTTATGTAGACTCCAAAGTCAGTTGACGGGGACTCCATGTATTTTATCTTTTAGAATTCTAGTTGAAAATTATGATCTAAGTCAATATAGGATTCAATTTGCAATGATAAATATGGAAGGGTAATATACTTTTCATTGAATTCAATCACTACTGATATGTCAATGTCTAGTTGCAATATTGTAGCATAATATGAATTTGATATATGAGCAACACCTAAAATTTTTGATTGCAAGCATTAATAATTTTGTATTTTAAAAATATATATTGAATTTATGTTCTAATGAAATAGTTACCCTTGGATTCTTTAATTTTAGCAATTGCATGATGAACATAATAGCTTTTTTATTTGTCTTATTGTATATCAATCCAATTAGCCAGCAAACTTATCCCATAAAGTGCATGGCAAAACGTTGCCCCTAAAAAAAAGTAAAACTGTTCACCAGACTTCACAATTATTTAAAGATAAAAATTATACTAAATAAAATCTAGATCTTTCAGCTATGAAGACACCCTTTTGCTCTAGCTTTTTTCTTTGTTAGGATTTATGAAATCACTTATAACAAATAACTTTAAAATCATATCTATTAGAAAATGCACATTCTTTGGAGTGATTATATGACAAAAAATTCAATAAATATACAAATTAAAAGAAACATATCAAGTAAGTACTTTTCATTTTTTCTATTTACAAGTATATCATTAAACTTAACAAATTCAAACCCATTAAGTAGACTACTAAAAATTAATCTTTTAATCATGGTGAACAACTTTAAAGGAACTATTATTTGATACCACAATAAATTGGAATATCAAATACACCAAACCCTTTGTGAGAATAGGTTTAAATTTGTTCAAGAATGCTTTCTAAACAAAGGCTTAGATACGTCCACTCTAATGACCATAAAAATTACACTGATTATATATGTAGAAAAAATGCAGTGCATTATGCTAATGGGTTTATACTTTGTTTGCATAATAAAAGAACACAACTACACTAACAAGAAATATGAATCATCTCATCCAGAAATATTAACACTAAGCTATTAGCTATTTCTTTGTTATTGTAGCTTGGCATTGCTCACAAAGGCATTATTCTCACTTTAATCATCCATGACTCCTTATTAAGAGAAAGAAATAAATGGGAAATGTAGTAAAAGCAAACACTATAATCCAAATAGTATAAAGCATGGCGGAGCTCAAGTCTCTAACAAAATCAATTTTTATAGAAAATTTTTCATTAATAAAAAATCCCTAAGCATTAGATTAGCCACACCTACTAATTAGTTACTGATGTTTGCTTACATTTGTAATCAATTTTTATTGTATTTCTCATTGTAATCAAATAGTACAAAGGATAAGTCAAAACTTTTACCTAAAAAGGATGCAAATTAGATAGAAGAAGGCATCAATTTACTAACATTCGCATCCATTGCTTAAATATTGTAGGATTTAAGGAAAGCTTTCAGGCAATAGGGACAGATATATGACAATGAAAAAGATTGGGTTACTAAAATTTTGCTTTAATGTATTAATGCTTAGTTGACTGATGCATTAAATGTTAGAGTTTTTTATAAAATTATTTTATTTTAGGCTTCAGTTGATTGATATTTTTGATTTAATAAAAGGGTTAGATGTGTAACATAATTTTTGACCCACCCACAAGTATTAAAGTAGTCCATTTGGGTCGGGGTTACACCTGTTAGATTTTGAAGCCCAATGTGATTGGATATGAATTTAATGTTTAGGTGTAAGTTTGTATCTAATCTTTTTTATCAGGAGAATATTAAATACTATATGGTTTTATTTTTTTAGAGATAGTTCCCCTCTATACTCCATATTGCCGTGTACATTATCCCATTGAAGCGAGCACAAAGTTTGATTTGGAGAAGTAGTAGAAGATTTGCTTTTGCTTATTCTACAAGGATCTATCAATATGCTTGAAAGAGGTATGAAAATTATATGTTAAATTACAATTGTGGTCTTAATTCAGTATAGATGATCCTTTGGATTTCATGGAAAATTTTCTACATTTGGTGTTAGAGCATCTATAGTGGAATTAAGGCCCTATTTTCTATGAATCTGTGTAAATATTTAATTTCTTTCTGTCAATTCAATTTCATTTGTTTATATATTATTTAATTTTTGTTTACATGTATGAAATTGAACACAATGAGATGAATATTTTTTGAAATTAGTTGAGTGTTTTTATAGATTATATTTCTACCATTCTAATGCATATAATTTTGCATGAATTAGTTATATATTTTAAGAGAATTTTAAAGTTTGAATTTTGGGTGTATATTAGAGCTTTGATATAGAGTGTGTTTTTTCCAAGATACAATGGATTTAAATTACCCATTACTAATATGAAATGAAAGAGTCAAATTAAGATGAATTAGTAGGTGAATTTTAAAATTGTTTTTTACTATCCTTGGAACTTTGACTGTGACTTGTAATTGCGATTTGGGTATAATTCTCAGTGGATTTCATCTAGATCACGATCCATTAGTGGAGGTACATGGTGATTTGTTGTTTGTTGGCCATCTTTTCACCTGATTTGGCTAAAAATTGCACCAAAAAAGCTTGGTTAAACTTTAATGGCAAATTAACATGATAGGGCAGCTTCTTTTATCAAAGAAGAAGGAAGGTGTTGATCGACCTTTTTCTAGATTTGGCCATATGCCTTAGACTAAAGATAAAATACCTTTTTAAAATTATTCTACTTATTGTAAAATTATATATTTTTATACAAAAAAATGAAAATTTAGAAAAGTTTATATAGAGTTGAAATCAATTATAAGCAATTATTTAATCCTTATTGGAAATTTTAATTAATGAGATAAATGTTTGTCATCACAACGACTCAATTACTAAATTAATTAAAATTTCCTTATATTAGGGATAATTTTATTATTTAATTTAAATCATATAATCAACTTCTTATATAGGTTGTTTTGTGAATTAATTTAAATAACTTGGGGCTTATGTGATGATGTGCTTTTGAAAATCTTTTTACCCATAGGTGTTGGATTTTTAAATTTTATAGATCAAATTAGCTTGGTATTTTGGAGATTACCTTAATGTAACTTAGGGTCTATTATGTTTACTAAAATTATTTGCTATTTCACCTCTATTGAGATTATATTTTCTTTCAATAATCAAACTACCTCTATTGAAACTTTGATTGGGAATAATTATAAAAGATAGAAAAAAGATGTAGACCTTGCTTTGACTATGGTGGGTGTGAACATGGCTTTAAGGGTTAAAAAGCCCATTGATTTGACTAATGAAAGCATTATAGAGCAAAAGACCTATTTTGAAAAATAGAAAAGATCAAATTACTTGGCTCTTATGGTGATGAAGAGATTAATTGTTTAGACTTTGGTGTGTTCAATTGCTATTTCTTACAATGCCAAAACTTTCTTTGAGTCCATTAGGGAAAGTTATATAGTCTCGAACAAGGTTGAAGTTGGACAATTGATGGGGAGATTTATCAACATGAGATATGATAGGGTTAATGGTGTTAGTCTAGATGGGTGCCCTACGCCAATTTGATTGGACCCTGTTGCATCTATGACTAAACATTCTGTGAATTTGGATATTAAAGGTTGATTATTCATCTTATGTTGCATTCATCGTGCATTGCATAC
>JANHAO010006985.1:0-20688 GCA_026873985.1 Saraca asoca
TCCTTGTGGAGACGATACTCACTCACTCTATATTACACAATTGACTACGTGCACTTGCGTAATTTTGAGTGACAATTTCATTTTACAACTCACACTCAACAGTGACTTATCTACATCTCATCAGCTCTGTGAGCAGTAGTAGGCTGGCAATGAGTTTTAGGGGCAAACCAACAATGACACTGACAACAGGAGCATCTGTCGACTAATTAATTGGAGTATTTGAGCTTCTGGTGGTTCTTCCTCTAACCATTGTTGCTAAGTAGAAAAGTAACCAGAAAGTAGATGGGCCCTCCTTCTAGCACCAAAAATGGTAATGATGAAATTTAGTAAGCCCTAAATCTCAATTAGTAGGAATAGTTCTTATATCCCCAAGCTGCAATCGAGTTGGGACAAGCAGGAAAATCAGTAAAAGCAGGAAGAGTGAGGAAGAACCAGATCAACACCAGGAGTTTTTTACGTGGTTTGGCTAAAATCAAACAGTATTGGTCCCTATGTCCACAATATTGTTTTATTTCTATAGAAAATTTGGCAGAGTTACAGTATGTATTCTTCAGACTACTTTACAATGATCTCCCCCTCCTATTTATAGAGTCTAGGAGGTTACAAATGTAATTTACTATGCTATAAATCTATTACATCAAATAATAAATGTATATGACAAGTATGGCTTTTGCAGACTTCTTTCTATGCATGGGCCCTTGCTAGCTACTTCTTGTAGACTGGCCCCACAAGTTAGGTCTGAGAAAGTGCCTACTTCAAGTTTAACCTCAATGGACTTCTACCTAAGTGATGCACTTTGTCTTGCGAATTGGAACCTTTGTCCTGGGGTCGTTGTTGGCCTTTGGTTAGCAACGTTGAACTCATGAGCTTGCATTTGTGATATGAGCTCTTACAGGATGAATTGTTGGCTATGTGAGTTGGGGCTTATCTCTTAGCGAGTCGAGGCCTCTGCCTCATACTGTGCATTAAGCTTGTAGCTGGTGATCTGATACCTTTGTGCGATCTTAGCTCTTGAGTGGTCTAGGCTCTTTTTTCATTTGAACTTATCTATTACTAGGCCTTTACTAGCCTATTTTGAGTAGTACCAGAAAATACCCATAACATATGCGATGTCCATATAATAAATAAAGCTAATGCTAATCACTTAAAAGAGAAGCTGCCTAAGCCAATGTTTAGTCATGGTCAATCCTATGTTGCAATCTCAAGAGTGATAAGTAATGAAGGGCTCAAAATTCTCATACATGAAAAAGAAAGGGAGAGAAACAATGTAACTACTAATCTTGTACAGAGAAGTATCCCAAAACTTAAGTTAGGTTGACTGAGACATGTAAGAATTGCATTACAGAAAATTGAACCAATTACTAGGTCTAATTTATAATGTCACATACCATAAATAAAATATAAATTAATAATAATAATAATAATAATATAAAACAATTACTTACTTTGTGAAGATTGTGAATCCACTAAGTTTAATACATGGTAATCTTGGTAGGTTTATTCCTCTCGTTCCCTAGCATGTAAGAAATATTTGAATATGACCAATATAATGTCCATAAATTGTGTGATTTGCATTGAGGATACTTTCTGTTGTGGGTGAAAATCAGTCTTGTGAAAGAAGGCCAAAGGCCCAACTGAAGCCATGCTCGCGCTAGAGGGCATCGAGCTCGCTGAGGATGAGAGTGTGAGGTCCTAGCTCACATGTTTAGCAAATTGCCCCACTAAGTCCCAACTCGCACGAAACTTGAGCTTGCCCCGCTAGCCTCAAGCTCGACCTTGCTATTTGAAGAACAGCAGCGATCCCACATCACGAATCTCGATTCATGAAAATAAAGCATCTTCTGAGACCAAAAGCTCCATGAGAAAGAGTTCCAGACAAGCCTACATCAAGCCTATATTCTGGCTAACAAGAAGGGCCTATCCCATAGAAAGTAGCCTACAATAGCTGATTTGCAATAGTCTAGAGAGTCTTGTCCATTTATTATTTGATGTAACAGAATTATAACTTGTAATCATTGCATGTTACCTTTCTTCCTTTATAAATAGGAAATCATTGTTAGAAGAAAGGGGAGGAGAGGCTGAAGTAGCTTAGCTAAAGCTCTATAAACTTTCCTTCGAATTAATAAAATTTCATAGTGAATGTAGGGTCCGATTCTGTCTGAATTTGGCTGAACCACGTTAAAAGCTCTACTTTTTCTGCTGCTCTTCCTTTTCTTCTCACACTCTTCATTCATTTACTGCCTTTAAAACTAGATTATAGTTTGAGATCCGAAAAGAATCCTCTATTGGCTGGAGTTTGGCCCAAAACGAAATTCCATCGTCAACATTTTGGTGCCGTTTGTGGGGATCTCATCTGTTCTCTGGTTTGTTTTCTTATTACAGTGGCCAAGGGAAGAGCCACCAAAGCTTTAAACGCATTGCCTAACCCTCCAAAAGGTTATGTGTCTATAACAGACTCCTCAATTGCTCCTATCATAGGTACTACGACTGGCTTCCCCCCACTTGGTACACACCAATTTGCTGCTGTTGCAAATGGCATTGACAAAAATCAATCCTGGCTTCAATGTCAGGAAAGACTGGAAAATATGATGGGAGAATTGACTAAGGCGGTAGTGGCATTGACGTGAGCTCAAGCTTAAGGTATGCAAAAACAAACTGAGGTGGTTATATCCAAAATGAGCACTAACAACAAGAAGCCGAATGGTCAGGCAGGGCTCACCAAGGGCAGACTCCAAGTCGTAGCTCGCATAACCAGGAAAACATAACAAGCCACCAAGTCTCCAATCAGCAGTTAGGAGGCTTAGATCAACTAGTAGAGGAGTTGCTTCAGAGAGTGGAGCAGTTGGAGGAACAACCTCAAACTGATGACAACCAAGAACACTCCAAAGAGCGGTCCCCCTTTTCCAAAGAAATTGAAACAAAACCTCTTCTCTATAAACTCAGAGTCCCTACTATCTCACCGTATAGCGGGACAATGACCCACAAGACCACCTAGATATGTTCAACGTCTAGATGGATCTTCAGACAAGTAATCCCCTAATCAAGTGCCAAGTTTTCCCTGCTACACTAGGAGATATCCTTTGAATGTGGTTTAGGGACCTCCTCACTCACATCATTGGTAGCTAGGAAGATTACCAGAAAAACTTTCTTATCTAGTACAAAGCACTTAGAAGGTAGCTCGTGCCCCCTGTCACCTCACTATTATCTTTCAATGTAAGCATGATCCGTTAAAGGAGTATATTGCCTGGTCCAGACATAAGGTGAATAATGTGGAGAAGCCCTCGGATGAAGCTATTCTAGCTAGAATCTCAGCAGGACTCCGAAGGGATGAAAAGCTATTTAAAAGCTTGTACAAATCCCCAGTTAGCGACTTGGGTGAATTCTATGAATGAGCCATAATGTAAATCAAATGGGAGGAGGTTTTCAATTTGCAAAAGCCCAAGGCAACTGGCCCTAATCAGAATAGGAAGAGGACCAGCCATGGAGACGGTAAGAATAGCTCCAATTTCCAACTCGCCAAGAGGAATAGGAGCGAGCAACCTCCATATCCGGGTCACCATGAATGCTATAGTGTCCTGTCTGACACTCAGGATAGGATATTCCTAACAGAATGGGACAAGGAAGATTTTAGGAAGCCTCAATCCATGAAGACCCCCAGCAAGTCCAGGGGCAACAAAAATAGGTTTTGCACATACCATAATGAGGTTGGGCATCATACTTCTGAATGTTGGGCGCTCAGAGATGCCATTGAAGACTTCATCAAGAGAGGTCATTTACGAGACTACATGATACAACCTTCTGGATAATAGCCTGAGCAACCCTAACAGGGTCATGAACCAGAGTGGGCCTCCACAATGAGGATTATTCATTAAATTTTATGATGAACTTTTGTAATTTATAGAAGTGCTTTAAGTATTTGTACAAAACTTTATGGATAAAATTTTCCAATAGAAAACTACATGAGAGATGGGCTATCCTTGCCCCAAGCACAAGATCACTCACTCTCTAATTTAGGCACAAGATTACCCTGGCCACAAGATCAGCGAATTCTCTTATTTGGGCACAAGATCGCCCCATGCACAAGATCACTCATTCTCTAATTTAGGCACAAGATAGCCCCGAGTGCAAGATCCCTCACTTTCTAATTTGGGCACAAGATTGCCTCAGCCACAAGATTGGTTAATTATCTTATTTCTGCACAAGATTACCTCGAGCACAAGATCGCTCACTCTCTAATTTGAGCATAATATTGCACTGGCAACAAGATCGGCCAATTCTTTTAATTGGGCACAAGATTGCCCCGAGCACGAGATCGCTCACCCCTTTTTATTTGGTGACAAGATCGGCCCGGGCATGAGATCGCTCACCTTTTTATTTGGTCATGAGGTTAGCCACCTATTGAATAGTAAAGATTTTAGGAGAAGTTTACATGCGACTTGCTATCAACAAATAATCAAAGCACTTAGATGTCAAAATTCATCACTAGCTGAGGTATGAATGATTGGCAATTTGAACATCTCATTCAGCCCAATCCAAAAGAAAATGCATGGTCATTTCCATGAGCAATACGTTTAAAAACACTCAAGGAGAGTTCATTCAAGAGGCCTTGATAAGGCAAATTTTTTACAAAGTACAGAGTACATCTGAATATTAGGCTTACAGTGAAAGAAGCTAGTCTCAGAAAGCTAAATCCCTATCAACAAAAGGGGCCTAAAGGCCCCTGACTCTCTTTTTCCGGTAGGTCCCTCCAGCTGAAGTCTCCACCTCAGCCCCACCTCCAGGACTGGGAATGAAAAAAGCACTAAAAGATGCAGCCAGGAGGGATATGTATTGTAGAGAAACTATGAGGAAGTAATCCAAGATCTACACAAGATTTCCCCTATGGCTAGTATAAAGAGCTATCCATGGGAACCCGTGTAGTAGGCCATACATGCCTCAGTGCTTCACCAAAAGCCAAACCAACAAAGGCATTTGGGGACTTAGCCAACTTGTCCATCTGATCATAAAGAAGCAAGAAGAGCTCCTTAGGCTTTATAGATTAATTCATGTTCGATGAATGACCCAATGGACAAAAGATCGTGCTTGATTGAATGGTCCTAAGAAAATTAGATTGCCATTCTAATAGCTAGAAGGCAAGGTCAGAAAAAGAAGTATGGCCAAAATCAAATGAAGTGAAAGAGTGAAAGCCTGAAATGACAATACAACATAATAGGGACTTTGACTAAAACAACGAAAGTTACAACTTCCAGTCCATGAAGCAAACTGAGAGTTGGGAGGCTTTTGTTGCGGGTGAAAATCGGTCTCATGAAAGAAGGCTAAAGGTCTAGTGGTAGCCAAGCCCATGCTAGAGGGCGCCTAGCTCGCTGAGGTTGAGAGTGCGAGGTCTCGACTCATGTGTTCGGTAAATTACCCCACGAAGTCCTAACTCACTAAGTCCTAGCTTGCATGAAACTCGAGCTCGCCCCGCCAGCCTCAAGCCTGACCTCACTATTGAAAGAACAACAGCGATCCCGCATCAAGGATATCAGTTTGTGAAAGCAAAGCATCTCCCGAGACCAAAAGCTCCACGAGAAGGAGTTCCAGATAGGCCTACGTCAAACCTGTATTCTAGCCAACAAGAGGGGCCCACCCTGTAGAAAGTACCCTGCAATAGCCAATTTGCAGTAGTCTAGAGAGTCTTGTCCATTTATTATTTAATGTAATAGAATTGTAACTTGTAATCATTGCATATAACCTTTCTTCCTCTATAAATAGGAAATCATTGTTAGAAGAGAAGGGAGGAGAGGCTGAAGTAACTTAGCCAAAGCTTTGTAAACTTTCCTTCAAATTAAAAAAATTCTGTTATGAATGTAGGGTCCAATTCTATCCAGATTTAGCCAAATCATGTTAAAAGCTCTACGTTTTTTGCTGCTCTTCCTCTTCTTCTTGCCATCTTCATTCATTTATTGCCTTTAGAACCAGATTACAGTTTGAGATTTGGAAAGAATCCTCTGTTGGCTAGTGTTTGGCCCAGAACCAAATTCCACTATCAACACTTTCCATATTAGGCTAATCACAATAGGGAAACATATCAAATCCATCCATTATGTAATCACCAAAAATGGTTTCGGGAAATCAATCTGTTACATGATCACCAGAAATGGTTTCAGGAAATTAGTTCATTACATAATCACCGACATTGGTTTTGGTTATCTCAGTAATGGGTTGAGAGTCTTTATATTGTAGGGTTTGGGTCCCTAATGCCATTTTTAATTCATATAGAGAGAATTACCATCATTTTGAGAGAGAACAAGGCATTGAAAGCTCTCAAACAACCCTATATGTGGTGTACAGGGTAGGTTTGTTTCTTGATCCCTAACATTAATGACCAGAGTATTGCTAACATGTGATATCAGAGAAAATTTGTACCTCTACCTTGGCACAATAATTTTTTGAAAATTTCTTTTGGAAATATCCCTTAATGTCAAAAATTTAGTTTTACGTGCAAACTTAATTTTTTTTTTAGTTTTATGTTTAGAAATTATTGGATTATCAATTTTTAAGCATTATGATATTACAAAACTAGAGTTTGGCTAGAGTTTTTGAAATTGAGTTTTTCTTGTAAAAAAGGCCGAATATATGTATATATTAGATTGATGATTTTCTGGATTTTTGTTGATGGTAATCATTAAGTTTAAAGATTTTTATCATCTCTGTATACATGAAGATTGTCATTTAAAGAATCAATACGACACTATTTTTGTTAAGTATGAAATGATTTGTGATTTCATCAAAATCTAGATGTATTTTTTTTTGGGTATTGTGTCATTTTTCAACCATTTTTATAAAAAAAAAATCCTAAAATTGATGAAAAAAATTCATAAAATTTTGGTTTTTGCTATAATATTCATAAATTTTTGTTTTGTTATGAATATTGTAATTTCGTAGGGAAATTAATTTAGAAAAATTATGTGCTTTAATTATTTATTTTGTTTGTATAATTTTTGAATATGTTAAGCATAATTTGGTTCAATTAATTTTAGTACATAATTTGTAATTTTGTTCATATTTGTTGAATTGCCTTTATTTTTGAAAATTTATGCATGAACAATTTATGTTAAGTTATTTAAATGTCTAGTAATTCATATAATTTTAATTAATTAGAGTTTAGCCACAGTACCTTTAATTATGAAAAATTATATATTAATTTGTCTAGGATCACATATATTTTATTGTGATTAATTATGCTTGATATAATAAATTTTATCCCATAGAAAATTTTATTATATTAGTATAATTAATTAAGATAAAGTATCAAATTATATTTCTTCATTTACCCATAGGGATTAAGGAAATGAACATAATTTGAGAGTTTTATCATATTGCTAAATAAATCTAATTGAATTAGGACTTTAGCCCACAGGCAAGTTTTATGTCACTAGATTTATTATTTTTGTGCTTGGTTTACATTGGTAAAACATGATTTGTTTCTCTAGTCTCAAAATTTATTTTGTAAGCATGTATATTACTTCATGTAGCTAAGCAATGAATTTTTCTGATATGAAATGTGACATTCCTGAACTTAAGAGTGACAACAATAAAGTTTGGAAAGAATGAGTTCTCCTTCATTTAAGATGGATGGAGATTGATTATACTATAAGGAAAGATGAACCCATGATTACTACAACTAGCACTTAAGCCTATAGGGCTTTTTCTGAACAATAGGAATGATCTAATCGCCTTAGTGTCTTGTTCACAAGAACCAATATTTTGTGGTTCTATTAAACAATATAATAATGAAAAGGATCTGTTAAAGGTGATCGATATGCAATTTGCTACTTCAAACAAAGTGGTTGCGAGTACCCTAATCATAAAGTCTACCTTTGTAAGGCTCAATACAATGAGAGGTGTGTGTGAGCACATCATACAAATGAGGGACATTGTAGCTCAGCTTAAGGCAGCTAAGGTTGAAATGTCTGAGTCTTTCCTGGTGTAATATATTTTGAACACTCTACCACAATAGTATGAACCTTTTAAGATCTCTTATAACACACATAAAAACAAATTGTCAATTAATAAACTTATGACCATGTGTGTTCAAGAGGAGAACAAGCTGATTGTGGAATTGGGAGAGAGTCCATTGCTGGTTACTCAGGATAAGAACCAAAACCAAGGAAAGAATCAGAATTAGAATAAGAATCAAGCCAACAAGAAAGGGAAAGGCAAAATACCACCCCAAGGTTACATCAAGAAGGAGTCCACGTGTTTCTTTTGTAAAAAGAAGGGGCATATGAAAAAGGATTGTGCCAAATTTAAGAAATAGCTTGAAGAGAAAGGTAAACTAATCTCATTTGTCTGTTATGAATCTAATATGGCTGATGTTAATCATAATACATGGTGGATTGATTTTACATCTACAATCCATATTTCGAATACTTTGCAAGGTATGCAAAACCTAAGGAAGCCAATGGAAAGTGAGCATAACATTTTATCAGGAAATAAGATCGACTCGCATGTGGAATCCAACGGAACATGCAGATTAGTTCTTTATAATGGCTTTGTTTTTGTTTTAGAGAAGACTTTTTATATTCCATGTTTTTCTAGAAACTTTATTATAGTTTTAAGACTTGTACTGTTGGATTATTCCTTTAATTTTTTAGATGCATCTTTCAGTTTATTTTATAAATTCGAATTTATTGAAAATAGTAATTTGTTTGATGGTTTTTTCTCTATTAATCTACAACATAATACTATTTTGCATACTCATACTAGTAATAAGTGATGTATTATGAATGAAGCTTCCTCTATTTTGTGGCATAGGAGACTAAGGCATATCTCCATTGATAGGATTAAGAGATTAGTGAATGAAGGAGTACTAAGTACTTTGGATTTTATTGATTTTGAAACTTGTGTGGATTGTATAAAGGGAAAATAGACTAATAAGTCCAAGAAAGGTGCCAAGAAGAGTTTTGACATCTTAGAAATCATATATTTAGATAAATGTTATCCTGACATGGATGCTTATAGTCCAAAATATTTTATCACCATTATAGATGACTATTCTCAATATATGTATCTTTATATGCTTCATAATAAGAGTGAAGCATTGGATTCATTTAAGGCTTTTAAGGATGAAGTAGAGAAGCAATGCAGTAAGCAAATTAAGATCGTTAGAATAGATAGAGGTGAAGAATACTATGGTAGATATACTAAAGATGGACAAGTACCTAGTCCATTTGCTAAGTTTCTTCAAGAGCATGGGATCGTTGCCTAATATATTATGCCTAGTTCTCTAGACTAGAATGACATAGTAGAAAGAAGAAACTAGACATTATTAGACATGGTACGTAGTATGTTAAGTAACTCTAAGGTGCCTAAATCCTTGTGGATTAAAGCTCTTAAAATGACAGTGTATATGTTGAATAGGGTTCCAACCAAGGCTATCCCAAAGACACCATTTAAGTTATTTAAAGGTTGGAAACCAAGTTTGTGACATATGTGTGTTTGGGGATGCCTGTCTAAAGTAAGAATTTATAATCCACAACAAAAGAAACTGGACCCAAGGACTATAAGTGGATATTTCGTTGGATATGTTGAAAAGTTTAAAGGTTATAGATTCTATTGTCCATCACATAGTACTAGGTTTGTTGAATCAAGGAATGCTAAGTTTCTTGAGAATGACTTAGTTAGTGGGAGTAATTAATTTCAGAACATAGTTTCTAAAAGAGAGCAACCTTTTACATTAAGAGAAAGATTGGTTATTATTCAGGACACTCCTCAAGTTCAAATGGGTGTTATACAACTAATCACTGAAGATCTATAACCCATTACTGATAATCCTATAGATCTAGTTGTTCATGAGGTGCCTGAAATGGTTGAACAACCAGTTGGATAGCATGACCCATAGGAAAATGTTAAACTAGCATTAAGAAGATCTACAAGAGAAAGAAGATCAGTGATTTCAAAAGACTATATCATATATCTACAAGAATTGGACAATGCTTTTAGAGCTGAGAATGATTCTATAACATTTTCACAGGCTATGAATTGCAAAGAATCTGATTTATGTTTCAATGCAATGATGGATGAGATGAATTCTATGGCATCTAATAGAGTCTGGGATCTTGTTGAGTTGCCTAATGGGGCAAAGGCTATTGGTTGTAAATGGGTCTTTATGACAAAGAAAGACTTATTAGCAACATTGAAAGATATAAAGCAAGACTCATCGCCAAAGGATTTACTCAAAAGAAAGGAATCTTCTACAAGGATAAATTTTCTCTTGTATCTAAGAAAGATTCTCTTCACATTATTCTAACTGTAGTTGCACATTTTGATTTAGAGTTGCAATAAATGGATGTGAAAACAACTTTTCTCAAGGGGGAACTAGAGGAAGAGGTATAAATGAAATAACCTGAAGGATTCTCCTCTAGTCAAGGTGAGCATTTGGTATGCAAACTTAAGAAATCTATTTACGGATTGAAACACGCTTTCCATCAATGGTATTTGAAATTCCATGATATGATCTCCTCCTTTGGTTTTGAAGAGAATATTATGGATCAATGTATATACCATAAGGTTAGTAGAGCAAGATTTGTTTCTTAGTTCTGTATGTGGATGATATTTTATTTGCAACCAATGATAAGGGTTTATTGCATGAGGTGAAACAATTTCTCTCTAAAAACTTTGATATGAAGGGCATGGGTGATACTTCTTATGTCATTATAGACATAGAGATATTTTGGGTTTATCATAGGAAACCTATATCAATAATGTTTTCAAGAGATTTTGGATGAAAGATTATTCACCAAGTGTTGCTCCCATTGTGAAAAGGGATAAGTTCAATTTGAACCAATGTCCCAGGAATGATTTCGGAAGGGAGCAAATGAAGAACATCTCTTATGCTTTAATTGTTGGCATTATAATGTATGCTCAAGTCTACACCAGTCCTGACATAGTATTTGTTATTAGTATGTTGGGAAGATATTAGAGTAATCTACGCATGGACCACTAGAGAGCTACTAAGAAAGTTTTGAGATACCTTCAAGGGACGAAGGACTATATGCTTATGTATAGACAAATGGATAACTTGGAGGTGATTGGTTATTCAGATTCAGACTTTGCTAGCTACGTTGATTCACGTAAATCAAAATTTGGATACATTTTCATGTTTGCTGGTAGAGCTGTATCATGGAGGAGTGTGAAACAGATTTTGACAACTATATCCATTATTGAGGCTGAGTTTATTTCTTATTTTAAGGCTACATCACATGGCGTATGGATAAAGAGTTTCATTTATGTGCTTAGAGTTTTTAATTCTATATCTTGGCCATTGAAGATATTTTGTGACAATTCAGCTGCAGTCTTTGTGGCTAAGAATAATAAGAGTGGTAGTTGAAATAAGTATATCAACATTAAGTACTTTGCTATAAGAGAGCATGTTAAGGATAAATCAGTGGTCATTAAGCATATTAATACTGAATTGATGATAGTAGATCCTTTGATAAAAGACATGCCACCATTTAGGTTCAAGGATCTTGTAAAAGGTATGGGCCTTAGTCCTTTAGTTTGATTTCATTTTATAAGACAATGTTATTTTAATGAAACTCTATTTTAGTTGTGATTTCTCTCATTTTTCTTTATATGCATATGTTTATTTTTTTTTAGAGAAATATCAATAGGTTTGGACCTAGAATAAATATAAGGTTTATTCATTCAGTATTTTGGACTAATGATAAGATGCAAATGCAATGTAATACATGGAAGATAACACTCATTATAAGAGGAACTATCATTATGATTTGTGTATTTGCTTTTTGCTTTGGCAAATCATGGTATATATATTGGCTAAGTGGGAGAGTGTAAGAAATATCTAAATATGGCCAATATAATGTCCATAAATTATGTGATTTGCATTGAGGATACTTTCCATATTAGAGTGATCACAATTGGGAAACATATCAAATCAATCCATTACATAATCACCAAAAATGGTTTCAGGAAATCAGTCTATTATGTAATCACCGAAAATGATTTTGGGAAATTAGTCCATTACATAATCACCAAAAACAATTTTGGGTATCTTGGTGATAGGCTGAGAGTCTTTATATTGTAGGGTTTGGGTCCCCGATGCCATTTTTAATCCATATAGAGAGAATTATCATCATTCTGAGAGAGAATGAGGCATTGGAAGCTCTCAAATAGCGCTAGATGTGGTATACGAAACATTTTCATTTTTCAATCCTCGACATCAATGGCTGGAGGTAATTTGTTCTATCCCACTTCCATTATAGTTTGTGTTTATGATGATTAGCACTTAAGTATTGCTAACATGGCAGCCTATAGGTGAATGCATTTATGAATCCTAATAGAAAGACTCTAACAACTGACCAAAGGTGAGAGTAGAGACCTACCTTGTATATACTAAACCCTACTGGGCTAAATTGACCCATCACAAGAAAGTCCAATTATAAGGCTCACCTGTCTAGAAATCACTTTTGGTTTAAGTTTCATTTTAAGCTCCACCATATTATCACATAATATAGGCTAATTTATGGTATTCATTTGACATTTGTTTGATTCAGGTTTTAATAAAATACTTTGAACTATGTAAGTCTACAGGAAAATTCTAACAATTTTCCATTTAGATGACATGGTTTAGATAATAATAAAGAAAAATTGTTCTCTAAGTTATAATATGTTGCATATCAAGGAATGCCAAATTAATTATGACACTATTATGACCACAGGTCTAAATTGAGAACATAAGTATTCAATAGTGTAGAGCATCACATCCAATAGGGACACTGATGTCATATATATTTAAGCACATACGTCTTGATGACTATAAACATAATGCCAAATGTGAGTAATAAGATTTTTCACAATGGTAAAAGTAATTATTTGCAAATCTTAACGTAATGGTTCAAGCATCTACCTAAGATGTAAATTGAGATTCAATTATCTTAACACAATAATGAGACAAGGTCTATACGTCTCTATCAACATGCCATATGACAATGTGCACAAATAAATATGGCAACATCATTAATGTTTCATAAATCTCTAGATTAACAATAAGTTCATCATTTCAATAACAAACATGAAAATCCCATTAACTTTGAACATTGAAAGGCTTAGCCAAACTCGTTTCAGTTACTTATTTATGAAACAATCTTACACCTAAGCCTTTGGTTAGTAGATCTACAAGCATATGATCTATAGCAGCACGTTCAATACATATATGATGCTTGGGTATCTTCTCTTTTAGCATCAAAATACTTTGTACAAATAGAACTTTTATTATTCTAATAGAAATTCATTGCAACAGCATTATCATGATAAATGGTTAAGGGCCTAGAAATGCTCTCAACAACATTGAATCTAGATATAAGATTTCTTAGCCAAATAGCCTCATGAGTGGCTTTATAACATGCAACATACTCTGTCTCTATAGTAAAGGTTGATATAATTGACTGTTAGAGACTTTTTCACAAAATAGCTCATCCTGCCATCATAAAGAGTCAAAATAGGTACCTCATAACTTTCTTCGCAATAGCCTGTAACTACTAGATCACTAGATCTGTGATAGGTCAGTATAAAACTCTTTGTACCTCGTAGGTACCTCATAACTTTCTTCGTAGTAGTTCAATGTCTTTAATCAGGATCACTCAGTATCTCCCAAGTACACCAATTGCATAAGCAATATCAAGATGTGTATATATTTGAGTATACATTAAGATACCAATAATGGATACATATGGGATAGTTTTCATACTTGATTTTTTTTATAGTTCTGTGAACACTAGGTTTTTGAAAGAATATCGCCCATTTTAAAAGGTGATCCACTTTGAGAGTACAAAGACATATTGAATTTTTGAGCACTTTTTCAATGTATGGTCTTTGTGACAAGCCAAGAAGACCCTAAGATCTGTTACGGAAGATTTGTATGCCTAGTACAAAAGAGGCATCACTAAGATCCTTTATATCAAAATACATTCATATCATCTTCTTTGTCTCAGTTAGAAGGCTCATGTCATTTGTAGTAAGGAGAACATCATGAACATATAAAACTAGAATTATAAATCTACCCGTATCCATCTTAAAATAGATACGTTGATCTGTATCATTCTCCTTGAACCTAAGAGAAGTAATAATCTCCTCAAACTTGAAATAACATTGTTTGGACACTTGCTTTAAACTATATATGGATTTTTTCAATTTATACACTAAGTGATCTTTACTTTAGCCTTTTCTTGGAAACCATTTGGCTAGTTTATGTAAATAGTTTCTAACAAATTACCATTCAAGAAGGTTGTCTTAACATCCATTTGGTGAAACTCTTGATTAAAATGAGCCACCAATGCCATAAGTATTTGAAATGAGTCTTTAGTTGAAATATGTGGGAAAGTTTCTCCATAACCAACACTTTCTTTTTTAGTATAACCTTTTGTCACCAATTTGGCCTTATATCTCTTAATCTCACCTTGAGCATCTCGTTTGGTCTTAAAGACCCATTTGCATTTAATACGTTTGAAACCAGCAGATAATTTCATGAGATCTCACACATTATTTTGGTGCATAAAAAATAATTCATCCTTCATATCTTTCATCCACTCTAAAGAATTAAGACTTAAAATGACTTTCAAAAAATTGGTGGGATCATTGTCATCAAACTCATGATCTTGTGGGAACACTAGATAATCATTCGTGATTGTTGGTCTGCAAGCTCTTTGGTATCTCTTCAAGGGTACTTCTTCATTTATAGGAATTGGTTCTCTTTCTTCTACTTTTAGAGCATCTGCCTTACTAGCTTCCACCATTGGTTGTATTGGATCATCCTTTGGATCAACTTGGTATGTTTCAACCAGTAAGGTGCTAATGGAATAACAACTTGTTCCTCTCTAAGAGAGATGTCAAATGGTTCTTCACTCCTATTATCCAAACAGTCCTCAAAATAAATAACATGATCTGACTCAAAGACTCTTGTAGTGTGTGTCAAATAGAGTTGCTACCCTTAGAGCCACTATAATATCTCATGAAGTAACCACTAACATTCTTTGGGTTAAGCTTCTTTGTAAATAGATTATATAGTTTCACTTCAACATTGCAACCCCAAACATGGAAATGCCTATGACTAAGCTTTTTCCCATGCAACAACTCATACAGGGTTTTTAGCACAGACTTACTAGGGACTTGATTTAGAATGTATGCATCGGCCTTTAAAGCATTTCCCTATAAAAAATATGGTAAAGTGGAATGTGCCAACATACATCTCAACATGTCCATAAGTGTGTGGTTCCTTTTTCTACAATCCCATTCTGCCCAAGCATTCCAAGAATAGTGTAACTTGGCATAATTCCATAATCTTAAAAGTTATTTTGCAAAAGGACCAGGATTTCTACCATTTTCATCATATTTACCATACTACTGACCATTTCTATCAAAATTGGCACATTTAATTTTTATCCCAGTTTGTGTTCAATTGCAGTCTTGAACGTCTTAAAAGCATTCAAGGACTCTGACTTTTCAGTGAAGAGTTTAACCCAGCCAAACTATGAATAGTCATCAATGAAGGTAATGAAGTACTTATGTCCATCCATAACACTTGGCATGATCGGTTCACTAACATCAATGTGAACAAACTTCATAACATCTTGTCTTCTAGTTCTCTTTCCTTTTTTTAGCTCTAGCAGAGAGTTTTCACTTAATGCAATTAACACACATACCAAAGTTAGAGAAGTCTAAGTCATGAAGAGTTCTTTCTTTTATTAATCTCTCCATCCTTTCTCTAGAGATATGATTTAAACACCTATGCCACAATATTGAAGACCTCTCATCAATTTTAACCTTTTTTGTTTCCAACTACAATATTTATAAAATAAACTAACTCTTCCATTTCCTAAATGGCAACTGTATTCACATCAGTTTAAAGTAACAATTGAGATTAAGTTCCTTTTCATGAAAAGCATATAAACGATATCTCATAATTTTAAAATATGATTGGATGATAATTTTAAGACTACTACTCCTATGTATTCCACTTGCACTTTATCTCCATTACATAATTTGATTATCAACTCTCCATTACTTAGCTTCGTCTTGTTTCTTAGCTTCTTTATTCTTCTTTTTCTTAATCCATTTCTTAAGTTTACTCTCTTATGCCCATATTTCTTACTGTACTTATAGTTCCCATTGAATAAAGACTTCTTGAGTCTATGGTATTGTGTATTCATATCAACTTTCTTTTTCTCAAAACTAGGTTTCCCTTTGTTATCCTTCCATTGTAACTTACTCCTGTACTCAACACTTGCTCCATGTGAAATGCAGTGAGCACTATGAACCTTTTATTTCTTCTTGTTATCTTTGGCTTGGCTAAAAATAGAGATAATTTCATTAATAGTACATCCACTCATTGTTCTAGGTGCAGTATGATGTCTTGAGAACATCAAATTGAGTAGAAAGAGACTCCAAAGCATGCCAAATCTGACAACTATCTCCCAAGTCCTTTTTCATGGCTTTCAAATGATTGTAGTAGTGCATTGGCTTCATATTGTGCTCACGAACTCTACTAATATCATCATAAGCGGTTTTATCTAGTAATGAGAGGTAATGTCCTTTCTCGGCCTCATTGAATTTCACAAATTTCTCAACTACAGAATTCATAAAGGTTTTGGCATTTGGAGAGTCAACAATATTTTGCTTGATGATCTTATTTATAGCATACTTTATAACCATCAAGCACACTTTGTTTGAGTGTATCTACTTTTTATGAAAAGTCCTTTACGTCATAGTAGAGTCATCATCAATCACCTGCTTATCTTCTCTCAATGTCAAATTTAAGTTTGTAATTGCCAGATCTAATTTCAGTGACTTAGTTCAATTCTCATAGTTGGTTTTATTAACTATTTTCACTATGACACATGCATATTTCATTTGACCTGTATCATCTTTTTTTTTTTTTGTTGTTGTATGCCATATGAGTTTTATTATTCATCTTTGATAGTTTTTATGCGCTTGATTAAAAATAATTTAATAACTTTATGTGTTTAGTTTCAATAATCTTCTGAGTATCTTAGCATTCGTCTAATTAGATGTTAAAATAGTCATTTAAAGTCATTATATACGCTGCCAACATCCTTAATGATGTGGTGGCATCTGATGCTATTTTGAAGGAGTTTTTCCTCTCATCAGTATCCTAGTTTTGAATTCAGAACGTCATGTGTGTTAAATGGGTGTCACTCTTACTTTTAAAAAAATTGCTATATATACTCATTTGATTTGAGATTTATTATAATTATACATACACTCCTTTTATTTTAAAAATATACACTCATCTCTTTTATTTCTTTGAAGTAGGATAAAGTGTGTATATATATATATTTAAAATAAAGAGAAAGGGATGTAAACATATACAAAAGATGAAGCATAATATATATTTCTAACCATAGAAAAAACATAAATATAATTAACTAAATTTTAATAAAGAGAATGTAATTTACCTGGAAACAAACTATCTCCCAAATTTCTGTCCCGTCACCGCGTGCTCACCGTTTTTTAAGTGATTTGGCAGAGAAACTGTCGAAACATTGTTTCCACGCTTGCATTTAGAATCGACAAAAGAGAAAGGAACAGTTTCTTGTTCATTTCCAGTTTTTTTAAAGGCTCCCCTAGGTTGAGTACAATTAATGAAGTGTAATTTTCCAGGCACTAGATACAAAAAGTGAAGCATATAATGCTTTAACTTATGTGGTAGTATATTATTAAATATTAATTTAAAGAAATAATGTTAGCCGTTTGTTTTAAAAATTAATTAGATCTTTTAAAATTTTCTTATCAAGATAAAAAGTTTATTAAAATTTTAAATATAGATTATCTCAACTTAATTTTTTTTTTAATTTTTATAAAAAGTTTTTAATCAAAAGATTTGTTTTCTCCGCTGCTATATATAAAATAACTAACATTCAAACAAATTTAGTAACAAATAATTACTTTATATTTTTCCTTTGTTCCAACAATTACTTTCTTTTCATAATTGTTGGATTTTTATTTATATTTCTTATATTTATTGAGATATTTTTAAAATGAAAAAGTTCATATTACTATATTGAATAGTTCTCAATGCACTTAACTTATATTATCATCATAGGTGAAGTTTTGTCAAAGTTGAACTAACAATAATTAATAATGAATTAGTGTTTGGTGTTGGATTAGAGAGATTGTGAGAATTGGTTGCGGCAATTAAATCTGTAATAGTAATTAAAGAAAGAAAATTTGAATGATATTCGACGGCGACTAAAGATTAAAGCATTGATCATTTGGTGGGCTATGACAAGAGTTGCAGAAGGAACAACGAAATGGATAAGGTTTCAAGAAAGAGAATGGAAGATATGAAAGAAAGTGAATAATTACTGCTATAAAATCAAATTATCAATTTATGATTTTAGAATTAAATCATAAATTTTAAATAATTTATTATAATTTATAAATTATACGGCATCATAATTTTATTACACATAAATATTTATAAGATCAAATGCTTTAAAATTAACTGTAAATACTATAAAATCTTCTAAATTTTTAAAAAATAAATTTATGTAAATACACGACAAAATACCCGTTAATATATATATATATATATATAAGTTTAAAGCATGTGAATTAAGCAAACAAACTATCTCCAAAATTTATCTTCCTTCGTCACTTTCTCTCGGTTTTATTGTGATATGAGAGAAAAACTGATGAAACATTATCTCAAGATTGACAAAAGAGGCTGAGGTTTGTCAATTAAAAGAGGCCGCCCACGTTTTTTCCATTTAACGTACCAGCCAGCTGGAAGGGTGAAAACGTGGTATTCTATGGCCAAATTGCAGACACTCAAAATGTAAATTTAATCTTATAACTTTGTCATTCATTTTATTCATAAATTATTTATCGTACACATAATTTTTTTATTTAAAATGAGTTCAATAAATTTTTTATATTGTCAAAAAATAAAAAAAAGCCTACATTATTTAAAAAGTAAGAATAATTAAAATTTTTTATTTAGATTAATTGTGTTCATTAACTTTCAAAATAAATACAATGCCATAAATATTAAAAATCAATAATTTTTTGAACAATAAAATCTTTTGTAACTAGACAGAATCAATAATTTTCAAAGTAAACATAATATCAGACACTTTAAAAAATTAACCATTTTTCAAACAAAATTTTTTTTATGATTGGACGGAATATTAACAAAAGTATGAAAGGCTGCTAAGTGGATTAAAAGAAAAACTTTTTACTTTTCAAATTCAAAATTGATCTTTTTTTTTTCATCAAACAATGGCACAAATTTTCTCACTCTGTTGTGGATTCTTAAAGTTCATCTCTAATTATGATGAATGGGGTGGCAATGTACTATTTATATGTTGAAAGAGCTTTGATAGAGATATCACAAATCATTCCTAATTTAAGGGAAATATTTCTAATCTTACCGCAGTACTGAAATCTCAATACTGCATCTTATTATATTCCGACAAATTAGATATTTTAGCATTACAATTGAGTGGATGCTAAAATTAAGGGGATGATTTTTTGACTTGTTACAATACAATAGAAGGTATGTAAACTCAAATTTATGCTAATTAGTATATATTTCATATATCTATGATTTTTTGAAGGTATGAAATTTTAATATGAATATTTAGAGCTCTTTATTTTTTCTAATAATAATGTCTAACTTAATTATGATTAAGTTAAATTCCTTATTTATTGTACTATTGACCATCAAATTAATAGTTAAATTTTTTTAAAAAAACTAACAAAGAGTTTATACTAACCATTACTCTTTTTTTTTTTCTAATCTCCTAATAAAAAGAGATTTTATCATATTTCATGATTAAATGAAAATTTTTGTGTCACGAACAGAGAAACAGGTATAAGTTAGGCATAAAATTCCACTTATATGAGATCCACATGTTTCCTGAGTCAATTATTGTATCCACCTCTTAGTTAATGGAGTAAAAATATTTATTTATATGGGAGGCGGTTGAATACTAAATTTTTCTCTGTATAAATATCTCCACAATCCACTGAAGAAGCAATTAGACAACAAGTGGCGTTTTGGTATCTATCCTCTTTCCTTTTCATAAGCTTAAGCGGGTATCAGAAAAGCAAATAATGGCCACTGAAGCTTCAAAACTTGATGCTTCATGTTCAATTCATAACCCCGATCGACATCTTACAAATTTTCATCCTTCCATCTGGGGGCATTGTTTCATCGAATATGCTTCTGAATTTGTGGTATATATCCCCCCTCTTTCTTTCTATATATATACACTACAAAAAAAAGACCGAATTAGTGGTGGTTACAGCCGTCGTTGAGTAAATTAGCGACGGTTAACTTAACCGCCACTAAATGCACCGCCAGAGTACATTTTGCGACGATTATAGTGAACCGCTGGAAACCGTTGTGTTCGGCAAAATTATAGCGGTGGTTAACCTTAACCACCACTATGTGTGCAATTGTGTTTCTAGAAAAAAAATAGCGGCGATTTAGTGTAACCGCCGCTAAGATTTTTCATATTTTTTTAAAATTTTTTTGAACCGCCCCATCTTATTTATTTTCATAAGTTAATGATATGATCCCTGTAAAATATAAAAACAAATTCATAGTCTAATCCACAATAATATTCATTTAAATATAATGGAAATGAAATTCATTTGAAT
>JANHAO010006986.1:0-20681 GCA_026873985.1 Saraca asoca
AACTCAGCTGCAAACATGACAATTTAACTCTTAAAATGCTAAGTATGAGGACAATTAATTGTGTCAAATCTTGTGTTATCAAAGATACATCATAGTGGAAGAGTTTTGGACACACAACATATGTGCTAGGATTTCACATGTGTGTATTGTATGTCAAAGGGTTAACATCTCTCCTCTTTAAATAGAAAAGATTGAAGCATAAGCAAGAGTGGAGAGCAAGCATAAATGACGCACAAGCTAGGGTTTTCCTTGCTTGTGCCATCCACTTCTCCAAATGGTTAGGATGCACGATTAGGGTTAATATTTTAGGTTTTTGTGCTGCTTTCTTGGCCCAAGGAGTCCATAGTCCTTGCATAGGTAACAATGAGTTCAAACTCATTAACCTTCATGTGTCCTTTTTTTTATCCAATAAGTTCAAACCCTTTTCTTAGGTTACTATGAATCAAAACTCATAAACTCTATTATATAATCATAAAATAATTCTCGAATTATTTTAATTCATTAATTAAGATAACTTTCTAAGTGATAAATCATTCCTCCATTTATGATCTCCTTTGGAATTAATATAAATGTTCCTACAATATTCAAATATCAATATTGAAAATTTATTACTATTTAATAATTATAATCTCTATTAGAATTATTAACTCATTAATTAATTAATACCTTTAATCATATTAGAACACTTAATTAATAAGTGCCAATTTCTATGATGTTTACTAATTCAACACTTGAGTTCAAAGTATTTTGCATTCTAAATTTTCTTTTAACTTTGGATCAGATAGATTCAATTGTGTATGACCTATTAAATTTCTATGCATGTTGATAATGCGTTTATTTACAAGCTTTCACAAGTTTAATTGAATTAAAACTCTTTTTAGTTCAAACACAATTTCCTTAGATTGTTCAAATAAATTCATATACCATGATCGACTTCTAATAGAGCATCATGACCATCCAAATGCCAAAAATAGGTTTTTGAAAATCAAAATCTTTCATGACAAGGTATTAATGTGTAATTCAATCTTTTCATCTTTTGATATTCAAATTGGACTTAAGGTATGGTTCAAGTGTCAACCCTAATTTGAATGTCTAATTATGGGTACATGTCTTATGATTATGTGCTATCTCTCAATTGATTATACATAAAACTCCTTTTATATATCAATACATAGGCCTATGATTTTGATCATAATACAAATGTCAAAACATCTTTTAAATATCTTTCCTTGTTACTAAGGAAGATGAATTCTTTCTTGATCAATCACTACATTCATGTATTTTGTAGTGCACCTAGCTATTATTCCTACCCACTCTTTAAGATTCCAAGTCTAGAATAATATCAAGGTACATAATTTCATATATAAGATATTGTATTGATCTCAAGTCTAAGGATCACTTATACTACTTTTTATATGAGAAATCTATTGACACATGATAACATTCCATATGGTTTCTCATTGAGAGTAAATCCAATCATATGTTCCATAATATATGCCCATATGACTTGTCCAAATATTAGCATATCTACAATGTATAAGATTATTGCATTTTTCTAGAATAATATGACGTGATCTATGTTTGTTTTCTTATGGATAATTGATATTATATTTTCTCACTAATTCAGCAATCATGGATATTTAGAAATATAATTATATATATGAATTATCTCATAATTATAATCCTAATTGTAATTAATTTATACATAACTTTATCTAATATAGTATACATATATCAAAGAAAACACATACACACACATATTAAAACTAAACTAATAAAGAAGCCAAAATATCAAGCTTATCAAATATGCTAAGATATATATAGTTTCTATGCCATTACAATTAATTATTTCTAAGGCATCTATTCTAACACCTTATGATGTTCATTGTCAAATGAAAATGATTTTGGATGAATTAGAGAAATGAAAAAAAAGAGGAAGAAGAATGATGAAAAAGCAACTAATGGAGCATGTGCATATGATGAGGAGCTTGAAGATATTCAAGAGGAAGAAGAAGTTCAAGAAGTTACAACTTCAACTAGGAAGCAATCACAAGCTCTAAATAAAGGCAAAAGAAAAAGAGATGGTGGTACTAATAGATTTTTTGCTCTAAGGACAACTCTTAGCTTCCAACTAAGTCTTAAGAGTGTCATAGCAAGTAAAGACGCAATAGAATGGCTCATATGGCCATTCGTAGATAGTTTTTGATAATTGCATTTTATTAAATGCAATTCAGTCCCTTTTTATTTTCAACTTGCATTTTCAAAGATCCTTCTTATTATGATGAAGGTTAATTTGTTAGGTGATTATAAGAAAGAAAGTTAATTGCTTATTAATAAATATCGAAGCAATTAAGCAAATACTAGATGCACAATTATGGTTTATGGTTAGACTAATCAAAGGTAAAGAAATTTAATCAATTTTTAGTGTATTGTCCTACTTCTATTTCATCTATGAAATCGGTTGATGCTTCATATGTTGTCAAAGATGCAAAAACATTATTTAACTTATTTTCAGAAGTTATTATATGGGTAGGGCCTGTTAAGGTTTTGCATGTAGTGACTGATAATGTAGTTAATTATGTTGTAGCTAGGAGATTGATTTATGAAAAGTATGAAAATATCTATTAGTCACTTTTGTTGCTCATTACTTAAATCTTATTTTGAAGAATATTGGTAGTTTGCCTCATGTATTTGATCTTGCATCTCATGCATCTAAAGCGACAAAATTTGTATACAATCATATGATCTTTTTATTTTGCTTAAAAAAAGGCTTAGTTGGAAGGAAACAGTTCGACTAGGAGTAACCTATTTTGCTATTACTTTCATGACATTGGAAAGCCTTCATGATCATCTGCATGACTTGTAAGCTTTGGTTACAAACAAATACTTTACTACTCATAGGTTAGGAAAAAATGAAATAGGGAAGGTTGAAAGTGTTATTATCTCGAATCAAAAATTTGGAGATGATTGTTTGGTTATGGTGAAAATTGTAGCTCCTATTATTAGATTATTAAGAGTTGTTGATGCTAATGAAAAGCTTTCATTAGGTTATGTTTATGAAGGTATGCAAAGGGCTAAAAAGTCAATAAAGGAAATGTTTAGGAACCAAAAAGATTATATCAACCTCATACATAAATCATTAAGAGTAGGTGGAATAAACACTTACACTAAAATCTTCATATAATAGCTTACTTTCTGAATCCCACTTTCTTTTATGATGAGTAATTTATTATAGACAATAGAGTCATACAGAGATTCCTTAGTTTTCTTGAGAAAAAAAATATATTTGCAAGGAACTATGTAAAGTAATGTAAGAGATAAAGGTGTATTGTGACTGTAGTGATAGTTTTAACCATTAATGTGCTCTAGATTCATGCAAGACAATACAACTAAATAAGAATAATTTTGAACTATGTTACATGTTTATTTTCTTCAACACTTTAATTTTGATCTATACCATGAAAAAAGATTCCTTGTATATATGTACATGAATAGTGGAGATTGTTTGGTCATAGCGCTTCAAATTTGTAAAAAATAACTATTCATTTCCTTAGTCAAATAGCTTGTTCTTTGGGATATGAGCGAATATATGAGCGAAATTGAAACTTACATACAAAGAAAATGAATAGATTAGAGTATCAAAAGCTTAATGATCTTATTTATGTAACTTATATCTTGCCTTTATAGAATAGGTTTAAAAATACTTAAAAAGAAAATATTATATTGGTGCATTTCAATTTTTTGAATAACTTATTTATATATTTTAAATTAATTTAAATTAGACATTGTATTATAGGCTCCATTACAAGAAGAAGACTTATGACCTAATTGATTATGAATGTATTGACAAACTTGATTTTTATGTGCTAGAAGATGAAGAATTGCCTCCAGAATTTGAGGAGAATGAAGATATTGAAAATGTTATTTATCAAGAGAATGTAATTCCAATAGTTAGTGAATCTTCAATACAAATGGATGGTGGAGAGAACGAGAATGAGATGAATATTCTTCAACAACCAATTTTGGGAACAATTGAAGATTATAGAGATACAAATGATGATTCTCTTATAGATGTTGGCTTGAATTCAATTGATAGGCTTAATAATATTGATAAATTTTATGATTTCTGATTATTCTCTTTCATTCTAAACTAAAAACCTTATGTTGAAGAACCATGTTGATTTATTATGTGTGATTTGGTATATGTTGTGATTTTGAACTTATGAAATATCATGGTATGAAATTATTTAATAACATTTGAATTATTTTTATATTTATATGTGCAATTTTAATTTTATGTAATGATCTATTTATTTATAACTATTAGTATATTATATTTTAATTTATATTTAAGATCCTGATTCAACCATGTTTTGACCCTTGTTAGACATTAAATCTTAAACCATTCACTAGACTAGTTCAATGACTAATATGGTTTTTGTTGTATACAAAATTAGCCTCACAAGGACGAGCTCTCAAGTACAACGAAGACCAAGTCTCATGCTTCAAAGAGCAACAACGACAAAATAATTTCGAGCGTCAAGCCCTGCCTCACTCGTCGCATCACAACAACGCTGCGAGGAGGTTTGGATGCATCCCGTGAAACAACCTCCCCCACGAGGGACGGAACAACGAAGAAGTCACAAGACCAAATCTTCGAGTAATCGGCTGCTCCACTCGAGATCGCCTTCTCGCTATAGTGACACCTAACTCGCTACAGCAGAACCCGTGATGCCTCCAGGCATAGACTTCCCTGTTCGGAACATCGAGCACCAGACATAAGTCCACCGTCAGCCTAAAAGGGCTGCTCAGCAGTCTACTTTCTGTAATAGCCAAATTGTAGCCCCTTTTGTTGTCTTTTCTCATTTATTATTTGATGTAACACAACTGTAGCTTGTAATTAACGCATGCAGCCCCTCCTTCCTCTATAAATAGGCTTACATTGGTAGAAAAGGAGAGGCAATCTTGTAAGCATAAACTCTGCAAATCACTTTACATTAATAAAACTTCCGCCGTAGACGTAGGGTCCGGTACAGCTCTAATTTGGCTGAACCACGTTAAACGGGTTTCCCTCTCCTTCTTCTTCCTCTCAGTCCTCTCTCTTCCACACTTTAAAAGCAGCATTGGGTCCCAGAACTCCTCTTCGTTGGTAGAAGTTCGAGTCTCCCGTACCGATCGAATTTCACCGTTAACAGTTTTTAAAATATTAACTGATAAAGAGCTTGAATAATTTGTTGGATATCCTAAGTCCGAATCTCCTGCTCATCAATGATAAAAAAAAAAAAAAAGTGATGCAAATAAATCATTTAATTAATGAATATTTTTAATATGCCTTTTCTCGAATTTTTTTTCAAAAGGGGTTTGATGATATATATCTATAATAAACTATATTTCTTATTTTTGCAATACACTTATCTCTATTGATATGGAAAATTATCAATTGGGGCTAGACCATGAATTTTTTTCATGTGCACAAGTTAGACCAAACATTGCCTAATAACTATAAAACAATTAATAAGAAAGTAGAAAATTTATATAAAAAGGCAGTCAAAATATTAAAAATACCATTAAAGTAGGTTTTAAAGAAAATTTTTTGACTATTATCTAATTTATGTTCTATATAAAACTCCAATTAGTTTACATTAAAAAAATTATTATAATATTAAAATATGACAAGAGAATGACGATGCATTGGTGAGAAAGAAATTGCAAGAAAGAGCTATCATTCCCAAATTTTAGAAAAATGTGAGATTATAATTTTAATTTTTTTCTCCTCTGTGTATTTTATTTCCAAATAAATAAATTTATTCCTTCTTTCTTCATATAGATTTTTGCTATTTTTCATAATAAAATTAATAAAATCATTTGAAAATAATATTTAATCATACATATTCCTAAGAAAGTTTCATTTAAGTGTTTTTTAAATCATTGAAAATATATGTAAAATATTTCATGTACCAATTTTTATGAATAATAGTTAGTCAAACTTTAAGTCAAAGTTATTGATTAAACATTGAGTTTTGAGATTTCCTTGGCTTGCCATTCCTAGTTAAGGGTAAAATGAGCTTCATATACTAAACCTTAAACGTATACAGCTGAGATATAAACTTTCAATTCTATAGTGTTAGTTTGTGCAAAAACTTTTTTTTTAGCCTTTACATATGGAAACGAAACCAAAAAGAAAAAAAAATAGAAACAAGCAAGCTAAACTAAGGGATATAAAGGAAAGTTCTTAAAAAAAGATAGCACTAAAAGGGGGAAGGGGTAGGAACACCCAATTCAAAAGACACTTCCATTGAATAGAAGACTTGGCAAGTCAATCAGCTACCTTATTCACCATTATTAGAACCTAAATAAATAACACAAGCCTATTGGAAGCAAAAACACACATCATTAACAATATTCTTGATTTTCCAGGAAAAGGCAAAGAAGAGTTTCAGATAGCCTTAACAGCCACCTCACAGTTTGATTCGATGATTAGAGGGCTATGAGAAATTAAGCAACCTATCATTAAGCCTTTGTGGATTGCTAAAGCTTCAACAGACATAGCATTCATAGCATAACAAGAACTGGTTTAGCCAAAAACTATTTCACCCTTTGAGTTTCTGGTGAAAGCTGCAACTACAGCCCTTCCATGCTTCAAAGCCACATAAGGAGACTTTCGAAGGGGGTTTAAGAAGAGATGGGAAGATAAGAATGGGAAGGTGGCTTAATAGAGTTCATCTTATTGTTGGTATAGTCTTTCAAAGCATATTTGGTTCTAACAAGTACAAAGGTGGAGTTGACATCTACCTTCTAAAATAGACTCTTTTTTCTAGCTTTCCATATATGCCAAGCAGCATAAGCAATGTAAGATAGGAGGTAAAGGTTACTAGAAGAGGATAGATTTGCTAGACCAATTACCTTAGCAATCTAATTACTAAAAGAGGAGGATCTACTAAAGTAAATTTTGATACCATGAGGAGGTGCAAACCAAACTTTATAGGTCTAAGGACACTCATGAAAGAGATGCATTGCTAATTCTGGGGCATATTTATAGATATGGCACACAACAAGTGACCAGCCTTATAGGAAAACAAACTATGGGTAGTGGCCAAAAAATTAAACAAGGCATGCAATATGAAGTGCTTTACCTTTGGAATGGTGTGAAACTTCTACATTTAAGACTAGAACGCATAGTTTCAATAGTTAAGAAAGGAGAAGAAGACCTTGGATAAAGGGCTACTTAATTGATTAAGCATATGATAACTAAACTTAATAGTGAAAATCTCATTTGGATTATGCAGCCAAATAAGTTTGTCTAGAGAAAAATTTGAGGGGATATAGATATTCTCTATAACTTTAACCTCTAAAAGTGACAACTATTGACTGATTTGATTAAGGTTCCAAGCATTTGAGGAATGACTAATGAGATCCAAGAATCTTTCAACATTACTATCAAAAAGAGGAGCCCTTATGAGAAGTTTGCATCCATATAAATCTAGGATTTAAGGTTTTCTTAAACCCTGATTGATTTGTCATCTCTAATATTCCAACAGACACCTTTCATTAAAGCATCCTTACCTTCAAGCAAACTAGACCAGCCCTAGTAAAGCCTACTTCCTTTAATAGTAGACAACAAATCAAAGGAAAGGAAGTATTTGGCCCTTAGAATCTTAATCTAAAGAGTATCTAAATTTTGAATAACCTTCCAAGCTAGTTTAACTAGTAGAGCTAGATTGAAAAAATCAAGCTTCTAGAAACCCAAGCCTTCTAAAGCTTTCCTAGAGGAAATTCTATCTCAAGATTTCCAATGAATTTTTTTATCTTTATCAACTTGCCCCAACCAAAATTTGGCCACCTCAAATTCAATTACTTACAAAGAAGCTTAGGAAATTTGAAACTAGACATAAAGCCAAACTTTGGCTACCTCAAATTCATAGCCATTGATTTGATAAGAACTTTTCACCCAATAGGAGAGAGGAACTTTTGTTTCCTATCTTGTAACTTTAGGGAAACCCCATCTTTAACAAAACTCAAGGCTTGTTGCTTTGATTTATGCCATATTGATGGCACACTAAAGATATTTTCCTAGATTATTAATAGCTGAGATATGTAATAGATTAGTTAAATAAAAAATAACACTATCTTGGGTATTTGGGTTAAAAAAGATAGAGAATTTGGAGAAGTTTATCCTTTAAACCAAAGCAGAATTATACCTTTCCAAATTGATCACTAAAGATTCAATAAATTCCTTACAATCCTCCAAAAAGAAAAAGAAGTCATTTGATCCTTAGGTAGGACCTAGCAATGCTAATACCTTTTATGTTGCCTTCCATCTTAACCTTTAGGATTAGCTTTGAAAAAACTTTAATAGTTAGAAGAAATAAGTATGAAGAGAGAGGATCACCTATTGGAGGCCTCTAGAGGGGCAAGCATAAGAAAAAATAATACCATTAAGAAAGATATCAAAACTTGATAGAGGAAATATAGGCCGTGATTCTAGCTATCCATTCAGTAGAAAACCATAAATTTAGCATAACCATTTCAATAAAAGACCATTCAAGATAGTTATATGCTTTGTTCATATCAACTTTCACTACTATTCCAGCCTTTTTTGCATTCTTATTTAATTTCAACCAATGAAACATCTTATGAACAATCAACAAGTTATCCTAAATCTATTTACCTTGCAAGAAAGCACTCTAAAAGAGGGACACACACATAAGGGAATGAGAGGTTTCATCATAAAGGATAATAGGACAAAAGTGGCCAATTTCTTCAAGAGCCTCTAATTTAGGAATCAAGACCATATTTTTTATTCCAAAATTGTTGGGGAAAGTTATAAGAGAATAATTGATTTATAGATGAGCAAACCGAGGCACTAATGTATTCCAATATCGCTGGTTAAAAACTCCGGATAAGCCATCTAGTCCTAAAGCTTTAAAGGCTCCAGGTTGAAAAACTATAGATTTGATTTTTTCATTAGACAGAGAGGTCATCAATTGAGCATCCTAATCCTCAATTATGAAAGGTTCAACCTATTATGAAAAATAGGTTGAAAGCATCAAGTATGCCAATTAAAAGCATCAAATATGTGCAGTAGAATTTTAGAAGTTTTCCTTGGGCCTGAATCATGTTATTTTCAAATTAATTCATAAGTATTTGTACAATTAAAAACAAGCATAAAACTAATGATATAAATGATACCTTCTTGAGAGTTGTTCTTCGAATCCCTGGTCTTTAAATTTGAATTTGATCTCCAAGTAATCTTACAAACTCTTCAGCAAGCTTGATGGTCAAATCTTTTAGATTGATTTTGGTTAATTCCTTCATATTTGATTTTCAAGACCAATGGTGATCTACATAAGCCAATTCAATCCAAAAGCTTTACTAATGTTTAGTAAGAAAATTAACTTTTTAGCTTAAGAGGTGCTAGCCCTCTAAGAAATTACAAATTCACTTAGTCAAGGTTAGTGTTTGAATACAAAGAGGAGAAGAAAAGTGAGATCACACTAAGAGAGTTTGGGCACACAACACATGTGCTAGGTTGTATTGGCATATCATGTAGGGTTGGCTTCTCTCCTCTTTAAATAGAAAAGATTGAAGTACAAGCAATATTGAGGAGCAAGCATGAGTGGCATGCAAGCTAGGATTTCCTTTGCTTGTGTCATCCACTCATTAAGTGGATAGGTTGAACGACTAGTGTTACCCTTTTGGCCTAAGAAATCGATACTACTTGTTTAGGTGATAATGATTCTAAACTCATTAACCTTCCAGGCCTTCTTTTGTATCAAATAAGCCCAGACATCTTCATATGAGTCTAAACTCATAAATTCTTCTATACAATTATTCTCTAATTGTTGTAATTAATTAAAATAACTTTCTAAGTGAGAAAACCATTTCTTTTCTTATAATCTTCTCCAAAGTTCATATAAATATTCTAACAACATTCAAATATCAACATGGGAAATTCATTGCTATTTAATAATTGTAATCTCTATTATAAATATTAAATCATTGATTAATTAACACTTCTAATTATATTAGAATACTTAATTAATCATTTGAAATTTTCAAGATGTTCACTAATTTAACTCTTGAGTTCAAAATATTTTGCATTTTAACTTTTTCTTTGACTTTGGATAAAAAAGATTCTATTGTGTGAGACCTATTATATTTTCATGCATGTAGGTAATAAATTCATTTACAAGTTCTTAGAAGCTCCATTGAATTAAAACTCTTTTTAATTTAAACACAATTTCCCAAATTGTTCAAATAAATTCATGGATCATGATTGGCTTCTAGCAAAGCATCATAACCACTCAAATGTTAGGAACAGATTTGTGAAAATCAAAACCTTTCATGATAAGGTGTTAGTATATAATTCAATCCCTTTATTTCTTAATATTCAAATTGAATTTAGAATACAGTTCAAGTATCAATCCTAATATGAATGTCCAATTATAGGTGCATGTTTGATTATGTGCTATCTCACAATTGATTATACATAAAACTTTTTTTATGTATTAATCGATACGTAGTCTATGATTTTGATCATAGCACAAGTATCAAACATCTTTTAAATATCTTTCTTATTATTAAGGAGGATAAATCTTTTTTTAATCAATCACAACCTTCATGTATTTCATGATGCACCCAACAATTATTCATATATACTATTTAAGAAGGCAAACCTAGAATAATATCAAAGTACAGAATTCCATGCATAAAGTACTGTGTTAATCTCAAGTTTAAGGATCATTTACACCACATTTCACATCAGAAGTATATTGACATATGTTAACATTCAATATAGTTTCTCAGGATAGGTCAATCTAGTCATATATTTCATAACACATACACAAATGTCTCACCCAAATATCAATATATCTATAGTGTATGAGATCATTGCATTGTTCTAGAAGAATGTGAGATGACATATGTTGATTTACTCATGAATAATTAATATCCTATTTTCTCATTTATTCAATAATCAGGGATATTTAGAAATAAAATTATGTGTATAAATCATCTCATAATTACAATTTCAATTATAATTAATTTATATACAAATTATATTTCAAGGACTCTATCCAATATAGTATAAATATATCAAAACATATATATATATATATAAACTAAATTGATAAAGATGTTAAAACATCATGTTTTATTAAATATGCTATGATATATAATATCCATGTCATTACAATTGATTATTTCTAAGGCATTTATACTAACACAACCACCTGAGCTATTTCTTTCTTGGTTCAAGACTAGAACTAAATAGATCATGGAAGTAGTCACTAATAGGGGTAGTCACATCTTCCATTATATCCACCTATTTACCCTCGGAGCTATGAAGCACGAGGATTTTGTTTCTTTAGCGCCCCCGAATAGTAATGTTGTGAAAAAATGTAGTGTTCTTAACCCCTTCTTAAAGCCATTTGATTATAGAACATTGATACCAAAACATTTCTTCATTTTGTCATATCCTATCTAATTCAACAATTGAACTTTCTTTTTCTGATAAGGCATTAGGAGAAGAAAAGTCTTCAATAGCCTGAATTCTACCAAGGATTTGATCAATCTTTTTCTTTTTCCTTGATGATCTAGGAAAATCTTTCTACTCTAGTGTAGCAAATCCCTGTTACAAGCTTGCAATTGAAAGGCCAAGTAGTCATTGCCATCCTCAGAGTCACCTTGCTCCTAACTGTCTCTAATTGTATCTTCATAGGTTTGCTCATGGGTCAAGAACAACTCAAACTTGAAGGACTTGGGAGCTTTTAATTCATCAGGCTAAAGCTTGAGGATAATTGGAGAATGATCTAACCTTACTACCACTAGAGAAAGGATTTGGGCATTCTAAAATAAACTTCTCCATTCAAGTCCGCTAAAACCTTTGTCTGGCCTCTATTGCGCTAATTTAGAACCTTTCTTGTTATCGCTCAAAGTAAACAAGGCAACCTCAAACTTTGAGTCCATCATATTGCAATCATTAATCAATTCTTGAAAGTTATGCATTTTGATGCCATCTTTCAAAATATCCCTTGAGGTAAGTTGAAATTACACATTCGTTCATTTCTTGCAACATCGATTACACTTGAATGACATGATAGCAACATTGACGGAAATTGTAGAAATTGTCTCCATCAAGTTTGTTTTGTTCCTTGTCCAAATAAAAAATTGCATGAAGAAATAAAAAAGGAGTTTATGTTGTGAAAGTAAGGGCATATTTGGTACTTGATTGTGAAAATTAGCTTTGATAATCCCTAATGGGCCAATAATAAAATAATCATAATGGATTAAAGCCTAGCGTTTTTCGAAATTTAAAAGATGTTTGAATATGTTATGAAATTAGATAGGAGATGTATAATTTCACAAAACTTCAATAAACATGAGAGCATGGGTGTGTTTGAATATATTATGTCAGCTTTTAACTTAAGAGGTTTGTTTGAAAATTAAATTATATTTATTTGATTTATTTAGACTAGATATCAAAATAACTAGAAATTCATTCAATCCCTTTAGCAACAATTGTATAATTGAACTTATTTAGCAACTACTTGTAATTTAACAAAATTTTGTTGGATAAAAATAATTAACGTTATCTCTCTTTTTCAAGATACTTATTAGATATATAATATATATCATATTATTTAAGAATTTAATGCATAAAATTTTTAAATTATAATCAAAGATAATCTTAAATTATACAACATTTAATGTTTTAAGATAAAATTTTTAAACTATTAATAAATTCAATATTTAAATTAACATATTATTTAAACGTTATAAATTTAACAGCTAATAGATCTTAGTTCCCAGACTCTTGAATCAGTTTTGCGGTTTTTCCTGTGTTCCTAGTTAAACCAACCAAAGTGATTCTCGCTGTCGGCAACCGCCTAGGTATTCTCTCTTCCTTATGTCTCTATTTCTTACTCGTGCTTTCTCTCTCGTCTCTTGATCAGCAGTTTCATGACTTCAACACTAATTGATCGGTAAAATTTCTTTTCATCAAGTCCTGCTAGAATTGTATGGAAAATCACGTTTGTGTGAAGGATGGGTAGCAGTAACATAAACGCAGTTTTCTACGCTGAATCATACCATCCCATTCAAGCTGGCAGCATAGATGGCACAGATATTCTCCCTCACGACAATGCTGTTTATCGTGCCCTTCTCTGTTCCTCTGCTGGGCTTTGTACTGTTTTCTCTTTCTCTCACATTTTACGTCTATTTCTACCAAATTTTCTCTTAATTTTATTTGTAAGTTTGCAATTTTGTGTTTGCAGATGACCCATTTGGTGATCCTAAGGCAACTGGCGACCCATTTTGCACTGTCTTTGTTGGACGCCTGTCTCGCCTAACCACAGAAGAAACTCTCCACAAGGTGAAGACTCTTGTAATTTTTCCATTTTCATTCCACTTTTTTTGAGATAATTTAGAATTATAATTTTATGGGTTCAGTTAAAAGTGAGTTTAGTATTAGTATATGATGCTTACCATGCATTACATTGGTCATCTGCTTCTTAAGAACTGCATATTCTGGCTGAAATATAAGGGCTGAGTGATTGTTGGCCCATATTTTAGTAATATCTTTGGAATAAGGAAATTGAAGAACCTGCCAAAAGTGTATCAATTTATAATTATGGGTTTCTTGGATGTTTGCCATATTGTAGGCTATACAAATAGAGGTGCTGATATAGTGCAGTGACACTTAACTATCTACACTTGCTGTCTTCTCTGCAACTGATTGTGCCATAGAGCAACATATATAGTAGCTTGTGTGCCATCTTATCCGCTGCCTCTTGTGCCAGTCAGTCCAACTCTCTTTCAAAGTTCTTGGCAAGATCAATATCATGTACACCACTTTTAATGGGTGAAATAGATCTCTGACTGTGTGTGGATTGCAATTAAGGTTATAGAAATTGCTGTTGATGTTGACCACTTCATTGGATTGAGCCTCAGAAACTGAATCTTTAATTACAGTTATTATAGTAGGTACCTTATCTTACACATAATTTTGGCACCAAAATTTTGTCTACAATTAGAAGCTCTTTCAACCATATTGATGGTTAGTTGGTTTATTGTTGTTTTATTCCACCTGAAGGAGTACAATAATGAACAGGAAGAGATGACCAGATCCAATTCTGAGTCCATCCTTACTTTTTGACTTTGAGTATGGCTTCACTCTCATTCAGAATAATTATCTAACAATTCCAGGCTGTGCTGAGAATTTGAAAGAAACATCAGCAAATTGATTGATATCTGAGGTTTAGGAGTTCTCCTTGGGAATGATCCTTAGAGACATAACTTTCATTGAATTTAACCATAACAAGTTGATAAAGGATGACTAAAGGGTACAAGCAAATGAGAAAGGCGAGACAAAGAGAAACAATTCTCCTTCCATCAAGCAAGTGTATGTTAAGTGTGGAAATCAAGAAGGGTAAATGATAAGGTAAGAGACATCGTGTCTGAGGACCACTTGGAATTATAAAATCCTATGAGCCAACCACCTTCCTTGCTATATTCTAGTTGTCATGGAGCATTGATTCCACTCCCATAAATGGCTTGTCTATACCTGCCATACTGCCATCTGAGATTTCGCACAGCATGGAATGTATTTTAGGTCATGGTGCATAAGTGTGTCAGTTTCCTTTGGGATTGCCTAATAACTCTAAGGATCGATTTGATCTAGCAATGGGCTTTTTTGGAGGAGTTAAACTTTTTTTTTTCCTTGTCGGAAGCCTGGCAAGTTCTGATGCCTTCACATAGCCCTGTTAAAGCCAAAATCTACATGTTCCAGTCTCTAGGTAATTGGAACACATCAAATGGCAGTGGTCTTTCCTTTTTGTCTGATAATTAATTGTCTGTCAGGCCCACACCTAGAAGAAATAAGGTTTCTTAATCATAAGAATGAGCTTGAAGACTAATTTTCATTTGCTTTAGCTCGGTAAAATTTTCTGATTAGAAGCTTTCCTTCCCACAATCTCTTATTTTTAGTTTTATCATTTACAGACTGGGTGCTTGTGTGAATGTTGTCCATTTTCTGAATGTAAGGGAGAGCTTGTTGTGAATTTCAGTGTCTGCTGTCTCTTTCAAAGAGATGCTCATTAATTAATCCTGTTGGGAGACTGAAGAACCCATCCTGGATGGCCCAGTGATGCATGTTTCGTATAAGTTGCTTTGATCCTTCCCAACAACTTGCTTATTGGATAAATCAGTTCTCTGATAGTTTTTCTCTCCTCTTTTTCTTATTTTCTGTTGTTAACTAGTCCCCACGGGCAGAAGCTTCCTGTCCTATTTTATCATTTATAGAGTGGAGGCACTAACAATGTATGAATCAAATTTAAAATTGAAGATGTCTTTATTATCAGAAAACACTCTTGTTACAATTGTTGGCTACATACAGCATAGTAGTACTGATATAATAGTAGTACTTGATGGCACCTCTGTATTTGGAGTCTTGAAGATGATTTTCTATAATATCTTTTAGAATAAAAGGTTCATAATCAAATGAAAAATAAACCATTTAAATCTGATTAATTGAAAAGTTTAGAAAATTCTTTGGAGGTGTAGCAAAAGGATGGATTAGCGGTTGATTACTTATCAAAATTTGTTTAAGTTAGATAGCATATTGATACCCTTTAATCATAGGTTTCTGAGTGAGCCAGCTAGTTGCTGCCAGATTTACCATAAATGCACTGTGTTCTTTTCTTTAAACTCTGGATCCCCCGCCCCTGGGCCCCTTTCTTATATGGGTGCCTTATTTTGTATCTAATTAGCTTTTTGATATTCTCAATATGCAGTTATGTATTTTGTGCTTTTGGTCTTTCAGGTCATGAGCAAGTATGGTCGAGTGAAGAACTTACGTCTTGTTAGGGACATTGGTAATCATCTTTGCACATTTTGGTCCAAATGAGCTAGGTCATGGAGTGTCAACTTCTTGTCCACTTACCACAATTTGACATGAAGGATCTAAGTGCATGCGTTTGAAAGTTGAGGCATGAAATTTTCCATGTTTTCAAACTGCTTGGGGGGGGGGGGTGGGGTTTCCTATATTTCAAGGGCAAATTGCATTTTACCCACTTATAATGCTTTGAATTTCAGTGAAACTTTGGGCCCAGCAAGAAAAACAAATGTGAATAAAACTATGAGTACTGATATTTCAGTTTCAAGCATATGGTTTCTTGTATTTAAATCATCTACGAACTATGAGATGTGTAAAGTCTCTTAAATGATATTGTTTTACAACAACCAAGCCTTATTCCATTAGATTGGGTCGGCATGCCACTGCACTCTTAAAAGTTGCCCTCTTATTTTTTTCTACTATAATTTTTTCTTTCATCTTATACAAATAATATGGTCCATGTCAATTTATTACACTATCCATGATGAGGAGTTGGGGAAGCTTCTTATCAAAGTGGTTTACTGTTAGTCTACAAACCAGAAGGGGCTCCTATTTCTCTGTGTGATTATGAATAGATACATGCATTTCTATTGGTTGATTTATATAGCACCTCATGTTAGACTTTTGTTTGAATGCTGCCAATTGTTTGTCAATGTTATGCATTTAATCCTTTGAATGATGTGATTTATAAGCACTATGCTAGCCTCACTATTTTCAAGGTGTGGGTAGATTTCCCTTCTGATATTACATAATTTTTGTTGCAGTAACTGGAGCTTCCCGTGGCTATGCTTTTGTTGAATTTGAAACTGAGAAAGAGATGCGGCGTGCATACAAGGTGCTTCAACATGTTAAGAAATAAGAGGAAATGATAAAGAACTTCCTATTTGAAATGCATACCATATTATTGATCTTTTTAGGTTTGCACTGCAAGGAGACATAGTTTTAATGTTGATATTTAATCTAATACATTTGTATCATCCATGATGTATTGCATGTCAAATGCTGGTCCTCCCTTCCAACATGTGCAATTATTTTGTTTTTGGAAGTGTTTTTATTTATCATCGTAATTAAATTACACCAACTAAACTAATTAGTGCAATATTCAAACAAATATTCAAAATGTATTATAGAAGTTTTTTTTTTGGCTATTGATTTCTATGGAAAGATGTAATGCAATAATAAGCAAAAAGCTATGCTTTAGAGGTCTTCCACTAGTCTTATGAGCTATAGTGAAGTAGCACGTATTATTAACTAATGAAACCTTTGTCGGGCCTTCTCCCAGTTAAGCTTTCAGGATCAATTGACACTTGAGACTGTCTTGTTGCCTCTTTGACCAGAAGGTCTAGTGCCCAAATCTTTGCCATCTACAATTTGAAAAAAATGTATATTTGGTATGTTTATGTTTAGTCCATTTGTAAGCCCAAAGGGCTTTTGTCTGAAGGGTGTTAAGCAATAATTCTATTCTTGGGTCTTTCCCCAAGAGCTCGAGCTTTTGGGATCAACTTGCAGTTGACAAGGTTAGAGAGTAATATTTAATATTTAGGAATGTATTATGGGCTTCCCTTTGTTGCATCCAAAGTAGAGATCCATAACCATTGTCTATTTTTGTACCTCTGAAGAAAGAATTGAGATTACTCTTACGTATTGAGCCATTTTGTTTTGCTCAATCTCTCCCGTTTCTCTTTTTTGAAACTTTTTCCCACTCAAACCCTAAGTTGTTAGCATGGTATTTGAGTAGTATCATCTCCCTTGATAGGGTGTAACACTTTTGGCAAACTTGAAGGAGGCTAAGTTGCTTAGAAATTAGGGATTGTTGCTTGAGAGATATTGCCTTGGTAAATGCTCAATTCACTTAGTCTGTCTCCAGGGGTAGACTTATGTCCTCTCATTTGGATAGATTTTTATTCACTAATGAGTGGGAGGAGGTGTTTCCAAACCTAATCCAAGAAGTTTTGCCAAGAAGAGTGTCTGATCATTTCCCTATCTTGTTGGAATCCAATAGGGTTAAATGGGGTCCTTTTCCTTCTCGTTTTGAAAATATGTGGTTGCAACACCACTCTTTTCATTATGTGTGAAGGTTTGGTGGGAGTAGTGTGATGTGGAAGTTTGGGCTGGCTTTGTTTTTATGAAAAAAAATTGAAACTTGTTAAGATAAATTGAAAGTGTGGAATAAAGTTTTTGGTGATGTGCATTTGAAGGAGGAGATTCTTAATGAGATGATTATGTTGGATGTCTTGGCGTCCGAGAACAATTTGCAGCCAGATCAAGAAGCATGGTTGCTACTCTTCGTAATGAGTTTGATGCTATTCTCTAGCAAGAGGGGATCAGCTAGAGACAAAAGTCTAGGTTAAAATGGATTAAAGATAGGGATGCTAATTCAAACTTTTTTCATAAAGCGGCTACTGGTAGAAAGAATAAAGTGTCATTAAAGAGTTGGAAGTTGAAGATGGTAGTTGTTTGAGAGCCAAGCTTCTATTGTCGAGGAGATTTCTAATTTCTACTGCTCTTTATATGAAGATCATATCCCTTGTTGCCTGTTTATTGCAGGTTTACATTGGTCTCCTCTAAAAAATCTTAAGGCTGAGTGACTAGAATAACCTTTTGAGGAAAAGGAGGTCAAAAGGGCTGTTTGGAGGTTAGATCGTGATAAGGCTCCAGGTCCTGATGGCTTAATGCTTGTTTTCTTTCAAAATTGCTGGGAGGTGGTTAAAGGGGACATTTTGAAGGTTTTTCTTAAGTTTCATCAGAACAGTGTTATTGTTACAAGTATGAATTCCATGTTCATTACCTTAGTTCCTATAAAGGATTGTTCTGTGAAGCTCAAGGATTTACAGACCTATCAGTTTGATTATGAGTGTTTACAAGATTATCACTAAAGTTCTGTCCTTGAGGTTATGTGAAGTTCTTGGAGATACTATCTTGCCTTCTCAATGTGCTTTTGTGGCTGGTAAATAGATTATTGATGCAGCTTTTGTGGCTAATGAGGTGGTGGAGAATGTTCAATTTTGTAAAAGCCAAGGTATGGCTTTTAAATTGGATTTTGAAAAAGCATATGATTTAGTTAATTGGAATTTTAGATAAAGTGATGAAGCATAAAGGTTTTGGGGATCGTTGGAGGAATTAGGTTAGAGGTTGCTTATCTATGGCAACTTTTTTGGTTATTGTTAATGGAGAACCAAAAGAGTGGTTCAAGGCACAATGGGCTATTCGGCAAGGAGATCCCCTTTCTCCTTTGTTCTTTACTTTGGTTGTCGATGTGCTAAGTAGGATGTTTAAAAGAGGCATGGATAGAGGGCTTATGAGAGGCTTGGTTGCTGGTAATGATTTAGTGGAGGTTTCTCGCATGCAATTTGCAAATGACACAATCCTCTTTTTGCCAAAAGATAAGGATAATTTCCTAAATATTCTTTCTTTGCTTCAAAATTTTGAAAGTATTTCTGGTTTGCGTATCAATCTTGGTAAGAGTGGTTTGGCAAGTATCAATGTAGAAGATAACTTTTTGGCAGATTTGTCTAATTTGGCAGGTTGTGCTATTCTGGATTGGCCCTTAACTTATCTAGTGTTCCATTGAGAGGAAATCCTTGTTTCGTGTTTTTCCTTTTTTTTTTGGGATTCAGTGATTATGAAGATTTCCAAGAGATCGAATAATTGGAAAGATGCTTTTTCCTCATTGGGGTCAGGTCACTCTTATCCAATCATGTTTGTTGGGCATCCCTCTTTATTATCTTTCTTTGTTTAAGATTCCTATGGGAGTGGCTAATAACATTGAGAAAATAATGAGGGTTTTTTTATGGAGTGGGAGTGGAGGCGACAAGAAGGATCATCTAGTGAGTTGGGAGGTTTGTTGCAAGCCTAAAAATGAAGGTGGGTTAGGTCTTGGGAATGTGGTTTTTAAGAACATTGCTTTGGTGGCTAAGTGGTTGTGGCGATTCACTTTGGAGCCTGACTCTTTATGGCACAAGTTAATTAAGAGCAAGTATGGTCTTCAAACTAATGGTTGGGATGCCAAGATAGTGAACAACACTACTCACAAAAGCCCTTGGAAATTGCATTTCATGGGTTTATTCTTCTTTCCTTCCTTTCGTTGTAATGTGGGGGATGACTCATTTCCACTTTTGGGAGGATCCTTGGTTGGGAAAGATTGCCTTTTTGGACCGGTTTTCATGTCTTGATTGTTTATCTTCTTTGCATAATGTTGTTATTTCTATGTTTATCCATCAAGAAGTTTCTAATTTTTATTGGAACTCTCACTTTATGAGAAATTTGAATGATGGAGAGACTTCTGATTTAATTGTTTTGTTGTCCTTTCTTGATTCTGTTACCTTTTCTTTTGTTTCAGATAGGCGCACTTGGTCTTTAGATTCTTCCTGGTCTCACACTTGTAAATGTTTCTTTGATTATTTGGTTAAAAATCCTTCTAATCAAGTTATGCCTTTCACTATCTCTTTTTGGAAAATTAAGGTTCCTTTCCAAGGTTAAAGTTTTTGTTTGCATTGCTGTTCATAATAGGATTAATATTCTAACGATATGCTTCAGTGCGTAGGCCTCATAAGGCTTTATCTCCAAGCACGTGTGTGATGTTCTGTCAAAGTTCAGAGACCAGTAATCATTTGTTTCTTCATTGTGTTTTGGCTTGGGAGTTGTGGAGCAAGTTATTCTCGTTGTTTGATATCCGGGGTTTGTCCAGATAATTTGGGAAGCTTCTTGTCCACTAATTTCAGAAGTTTTGGAAGTAATATTGCCAAGAAGGCTGCTTGGGATTGTGCTCATTTTGCTGTCATATGGTGCA
>JANHAO010006987.1:0-20833 GCA_026873985.1 Saraca asoca
AGAAATAAATCAAATGAAATGAGTTTAAATCAAATATTTTCTAACTATATTTTTAATGCATTCTCACAAGTTAAATTTTTATAAAGAATTATTTTTCACTTTGTGAATTGACTCACGAATCAATTTATAGAAGGAATCTTATGGAATGTACTCGAATCGATTCTTAAATCAATTCATGAAAAAAAAAATTTAAAATTTTTTTACTGAAACATCTGAAAACATTTAATCAATTAAGCAATCGATTTGTAAATCTTTTTACACAGAGGGTTAATCGATTCATACATCGATTTGGTCATGAATTTCTTCATAATTTTCATAATTTGAATTAATTCACAGATCCATTAGTCAGTTATTAGTTAGTTTAAAATCCTATTATTGTAATAAAAGAGATCATCTAATTGTGGATTGATCCAATAGATGTAGACTTCATCTGCGATTTCAAATGAAGTTGAACCACTTTAAAATCTTAGTGTTCTTGATTTAGCTTTCTGCACCTTTCATTACTGCATTTTGCTATTTTGACATTCTACTGCATCTCTAAATTCTGATATATTTTTGTTATTTTGAAATTATTAAATTTAGTTTAATTTGATCAATTGGAAATTGAATTCATAACAATATCAGCAACTTCAATATTATCTTTATCTTTCAATAGAAATTTTTATTGAAAAACCTTATGCAACAAGAATTCAATCTCTTAGGCAAAAAGAGTATTTTTACAAACGTAAATAGGGCAAGATCTGTATTTTGGGACCCTTAATTGGTATCAGAGCTTTGGCTCTTGATACTTTTTATTTTTCTTAAAGAGAATGGATTCTACCTTCACATTGTTGCCTGAATGTCCTCCTACAAATAAGCCACCTAGTTTTAATAAACATCATTATACCTATTGGAAACAAAAGATTAGAAACTTTATTGAAGCAACTGACATTGATATGTGAAAACTTGTAGAAGATGGTTATACTCCACCACAAATACTAATAAATAGTACTATAAAACCTAAGCCTAAGTCCTTGTGGACAGAAGAGGAAAGAAAGAAGCACCTTCTTACCTTTAAAGTTAAGTGGATTATTTCTAACTCACTTTCTTTAAATGAATATGAAAGGATTTCAAATTGCACTATTGCTAAATAGATTTGGAACACCTTAGAAGTAGCAGATGTTGGCATAACTCAAGTTAAAGCATCTAAAATACATGTATTAGTGTATGAATGTGAAATGTTTAAGATGAAAAAGGGTGAGTCAATTAGAGATCTCATTCAAAGATTCATTGCCATAACTAACTAACTAACTCTTGTTACTTGGAAGAAGTTTTGATAATGTAGACTTAGTCCATAAAATCCTAAGATCTCTCACTGAAGAATGGCAGTAAAAAGTGGTAGCCATAAAGGAATCACTGAAAATGGAGATGTCAACAATCCAGAAGCTCTATAAAAACCTAAAAGAGCATGAATTAGAGCTAAAAAGGTATAAGAAAAATGGTGATGACAAAAGGAAGAGAAATCTGGCACTCAAGGCTATAAAATCTTTTGAAACTAATGATGAAAAGTTTGACATTGATGAAGAAGCTAATAAGAAAGATCAAATGACACTCCGAAGCAAAAAATTACAGAAACTTGTAAGAGAAAAAAGGACTAAGGAAAAGAGGAAACCTATTCCACAAAAGAGGAAACAAAGCAAAAATGAGTAAGAGAGTTCCTTATACACTTCTACTTGCTTTGAATGCAAAAAATGGGGATGTTTTAAACCATATTGTCCAATTTTCCTGAAGCAACAACTTAAGAATGAGAGAAAGAAAAGAAAATTAACTTTTAAGAAAAGCAATCTAGTATTTTTGGATGATGAACAAGCTGAATCTAGAGATGAAGAAGAAGAAATTGAAGAAGAGGCACTTCTTTGCCATATAGCTAGAATTGATGATGAAAATAAGGTATTTAGAAACTAATCCTTCTTTTACTCTAGAAATGAGCTTAATTCCATTGATGACTATTCTAGTGACTATGAATCTAACTTTGCTGACGATGATCAAACTGATGATTTCTATAAAGAGTTATATGATGTTTTGAAAAAGGCTAAGAAAGATTTAAAACAAGCTAGAGTAGAAAAAGAAGCTTTACTTAGAAAAATTCAGCAAATTAAAAAAGAGAAAAATGAGTTATATGATTTGGTTGAAAAAGTTTTCAATGAAAATAAAGCTTGTGATCAATGTGAAATTTACAAATCTAAGATAGACACATTAACCAAGGCTTTACATGGTTTCACAAATAGTAAAATGAAACTGAATGACATGTTGGAAAATCAAACTGGTTTTCAAAACAAATTCGGTTTAGGATTTAGACGGTAAACTAAGAAAAGATCGAGGAAAAAATCTAAAACTATCAAGCCTAATAGGAAATTCAACCATATTACATACTTTTACTGCAATCAAGAAGGACATCATATGAAGTATTGTCCTTATAGAAATGGTACATATGAGTTGAAACCAAATGAAAAACTAGCTTGGATACCAAAAACACTTACCTCTATTAGAAACTTTGTTATGACTACTAACACCTTTGGGCCCAAGACTTTCTGGATACCACAAATGCAAGTATAATTCTTAATTTGTAGGTATATAGGAGACACAAGAGCAATCTATGGTTCCCAGATAATGGCTATTCACACCATATGATAGAAAACAAAGACAAGTTTATCTCTCTTACACACATAATAGGAGGTAAAGTTTCTTTTGGTGATAATGGTTAAGGTAAAGTGAAAGGAATTGGTAAGGTTGGCAAACTACTCAATTGTTTTATTGATGACATTTTGTTTGTAGATGACCTTAAGCGTAACTTGCTTAGTATCAATCAATTTTGTGACAAGGGAAACCAAGTAATCTTTAATTCTAATAAATGCTTAGTCATAAACAATAATGATAAATAGGTTAAGTTGATAGGTAGTAAGATTAACAATATCTACATGATAGATCTAGACTTAGAATCAAACTTAGATTCCACTTGTTTGATCAACAATAATGATGACTCATGGATTTAGCATAAAAGACTTGGATACACCAACATGGATATCATTGGAAAAATATCTAAAAAAGAACTAGTGTTGGGATTGCCAAAATTGAATTATACGAAGGACATGATATGTGATACATATGAGAAAGGGAAGCAAGTAAAGTCCTTATTTAAATCTAAAAACATTGTTTCAATTGTAAAACCTTTTGAGTTACTTCACATGGACTTGATTAGTTTATCTAGAATCAAAAGTTATGGAGGAAACCTTTATATTCTTGTGATTGTAAATGGCTATTCAAGGTTTACATGGACTCTATTTTTATCATACAAAAGTGACACATTTGAAGCTTTTAAAAGGCTAGCAAATGTAATTCAAAACTAAAAAGGGTATTCCATTTTAAATATTAGTAGTGATCGTGGAGGAGAGTTTAAAAATAAGGACTTCATTGGGTTTTGTGAGGCAAATGGTATAAACCATAACTTTTTAACACCTAGAACCCCTCAACAAAATGGTATTATTGAAAATAAATGCTTGGAAGAGATGGCTAGAACCATATTAACTGAAAGCCTTCTTCCAAAATCCTTTTAGGTTGATGCAATAAACACTGCATACTATGTATTGAATTGAGTTCTAATTAGACCTATTTTAAACAAAACCCTCTATGAACTCTATTATGGAAGAAAGCCTAATATATCATATTTTCATGTGTTTAGTTGTAAATGCTTTGTTCACAACAAAGGCAAAGATGACTTAGTTAAATTTGATGCCAAATCTGATGAAATTTTTTTTATTGGATATTCTTCATCTAGCAAAGCCTTTTTTTATCTTTAACAAAAGGACTTTGAAGATTGAAAAATCTGTACATGTTATTTTTGATGAATCTATCTTAAATTTTAGCAGATCTATAGAGGAAGAGAATGAGCAGGAAAATCCACTATTCTCTGATTCAAACATAAACTAGCAAGGAGATCAATTAAAGAAAACAAATGCAGAATAGAAAGAGGATGACACTGCTAAATTGGACATATCAGAACCCTACACTCCAAAACAATGGAAGTTAATGCAAAGCCATCCAAGGGATCAAATCATTGGGAAAACATCAAAATGGGTAACACATAATAATTTTAAGAACTTTTGCAATCATTTAGTATTTGTCTCTCAGTTTAAACCTAAAAATATAAATGAAGCCTTAATAGATGAAAATTAGGTTTTGACAATGCACGAAGAGTTGAATCAGTTTAAAAGAAATCAAGTTTGGACTCTTGTTCCAAAATCAGATAATCATTCTATTATAGGAACACACTGGATTTTTAGGAACAAATTAGATGAAAATGGAGTGATAATTAGAAACAAAGCATGTTTAGTTGCAAAAGGTTATAATCAAGAGGAAGGCACTGATTATAATGAAATCTTTGCTCCAGTAGCTAGTTTAGAATTTGTAAGGATGTTATTGGCATACTCTTATTCAAGAAATATTAAACTTTATCAAATAGATGTGAAAAGTGCTTTTTTAAATGGTTACATACCGGAAGAGGTGTATGTTCAACAACCTCCTAATTTTGAGGATCACTTCCATCTAGATTATGTTTATAAACTTCAAAAAGCTTTATATGGTCTAAAATAGGCTCTAAGAGCTTGGTATGACAGATTAAGTAAGTTTTTGATTCAAAAAGGCTTTAGAGGTAAAGTTGACATAACACTTTTCATAAAAGATAAAGAAAAAGATATTCCACTTGTTCAAGTGTATGTTGATGACATTATCTTTGGTTCTACTGATATTTCCTTGTGTGGAGAATTTTCAAAGTTAATGCAAAGTGAGTTCGAAATGTCTATATGGGAAAGTTAACATTCTTTCTGGGACTACAAATTAAGCAATGCATAAATGGAACATTCCTAAGTCAAACAAAGTACACAATGGAGTGGTTGAAAAGATTCAAGTTTGATAGCTATAAACCTATTGGAACTCCTATGAGTCCATCTCTTAAGCTAGACTCAGATGTGAAAGGTAAATTTGCTGACCACTTTATTTAGAGGTATGATAGGAAGCCTACTCTATTTGATTGCAAGCAACCTGATATCATACTTAATGTCTATCTCTGTGCTAGATATCAAACATAGTAAAAAAAAATCACATTTTTCAGCTGTGAAAAGGATTTTTTGATATCTCTTAGGCACAAAACATCTAGGTTTATTGTATCCTAAATCAAATTCTTATATTCTTATAGGTTATTCAAATATAGATTATACAAGCAGTAGGATTGATAAAGAGAGAACTAGTGGAGCATGCCAATTCATTGGTCACTCTCTAGTCTCTTGGTCTTGTAAAAAACAAAATAGTGTTGCACTATCAACTGCTGAAGTAGAATACATAACAGTGGAGAGTTGTTGCTCTTAAATCCTTTAGATGAAGCAACAACTATCAGACTATGGTTTGAAATTTGACAAAATTCCTATATTATGTGACAATACCAGTGCTATAAATCAAACTAAAAATCTTGTCATGCATTCTAAAATAAAACACATTCAAATAAGATATCATTTTATTAGGGATCATGTTCAAAGAGGTGACATCTCTATTGAATTAATACAAACTCAATTTCAACTAGCTAATATTTTTACAAAACCTTTAGATGAAAAATGGTTTGTGTTCATTCGAAGAGAATTAGGGATGTTAGACCCCTTGGAAAATGATCTAAAATGACCAACCTACTATATTTTTTGTTTTTACATTTCCTATCTGATTATGCTTATTTGATTTGTATCTTGCAAATTCTAACTTAGGCATTGGAGTTTTCTAAGTTTGTTTTGCAGGTACAAATTATGAAATTTGAGTTAAAAATCATGTTAAGATGTTTGATGTTGATTAATATACTATATGTCAAGAATTTTGGAATAAAACTGCATAAAAACTAATTTCGGGACTTTTTGAATCGAATCCTGAATCAATTCAACTTTTTCCAAGTTTTCTAAAAGTTTTTGAATCGATTAATGAATTGATTCACTATTCCAAATTTTGCACTATGAATCGATTCATGAACCGATTCAAACCATTTTTCAATCTTTCGAGAAGAAATCAAATTGTTCCAAAATTTCTGAAATTGTAATTCAAACTTCCTGAATCGATTCCAAAATCGATTCAAGACCTAAAACATGTAAAAATAAAATGATTCATACATTAAGTCTAAAATTAAGTAGGATCATTATTTCATGGGAAGATCATGGAGATTAATGAGATTAATATCATGATTGATTTACAAATTATCTTTTAATCCCTTTATTCCTATTGTGTGATAAGGCACTATTACTTTTTAATGTCCCAAAAGGGGGAGAAGGATGAGATTTAGATAATAAAAAAAAATGATATTTTAGATAAGATTTATAAAGGAGAATGATAAGATTTAGATAAGGGGGAGTAAACTCTCATTTAAAATTTTCATTGTATGCTTACTTTGATGATTATCTAAAATTATTTGTCATCATCAATAAGGGGGAGATTGTTAGCCTAGCTATAATTTCTTCTTCAGTTTTGATGTTGAAAAAAAATTTTATTTGATGTCACAATCTAACCATATACTTTGAGTGTTTGTTTATTTTACAAACTTAAAGTTGATTAAGTGACATTGAAGATGTCAAAAGATCCAACCTAGTCTTAAGATTTATTGATTTCTTATAAGATCTTTTGTAAGTGTAATCTAATTAGACTTTTTGATCCAAATAATTTTCTAGAATAGCTAATTTGAGACAGAAATAAATTAAATGAAATGAGTTTAAATCAAATGTTTTCTAACTATATTGTCAATGCATTCTCATAAGTTAAATTTTTATAAAAAATTATTTTTCACTTTGTGAATTGATTCATGAATCAATTCATAAAAGGAATCTTGTAGAATATACTTGAATTGATTCCTAAATTGAATCATGAAGAAAAGTTTTTGAAAATATTTTTATCGAAACATTTGAAAACATTTTGAATCGATTAAGCAATCGATTCACAAATCTTTTCACATGGAGGGTTAATTGATTCATGCATCAATTTGGTCATGATTTTCTTCATGATTTTCACCAGCTAAATTGATTCACAAATCAATTAGTCAATTATTAGTTAGTTATAACTACTATGAATCGATTCAAGACTTAAAAATTAATTATTTTCAAATGTCAGTTACAATAACTATAAATACCCTCTCACTTTCCTGAATAAAGAGTTGATATCAGTTTCCTGTCATTTTGAGCACGAAAATCAGTGAGAATTCTTGTGCTTCATTTGATCTAACTCAACCTTTCAAAAACACATTAGATTAAAAGCTTGGATCAAATTTTGTGAAGATTACACAGTTAGTTTCTTAAGATATTCATCTCAAGTCTGATATTATTTTCTTTTACTCAATTCCTATTTGTTTTTAAGTTTCTAAGGTTGATCAGGAACTGGAGATACAAGGAAGAGGTTGATTTTCCCTTGCATCTCTCTGTTAGTTGTAAGGTTAATTACAATTAAGCTAAAGGTGTATTGTTAGTGTATCTATAGGTCTTACAAGAGCTCAGCGTAAATCTTGTTGTAAACTAACTATTCAAGGGCCCAGTTAAAATCATGTTGTTGTAATAAAAGAGATCATCTGATTAAGGATTGATCCAGATGTAGACTTTATCTGCAGTTTCAGGTGAAGTTGAACTACTTTAAAATCCTGGTGTTTTTGATTTATCTTTCTGCACCTTTCATTACTGCATTTTGCTATTTTGACACTCTACTGCATCTCCAAATTCTGATATATTTCTGTTATTCTAAAATTGTTAAACTAAATTTAATTTGATCAATTGGAAATTGAATTCATAACAATATTAGCAATTTCAATATTATCTTTATCTTCCAATAGAATTTTTTATTGAAAAACTTTATACAATAAGAATCCAATTTCTTAGGCAAAAAGAGTATTTTTACAAATGTAAATAGGACAAGATTTGTATTCTGGGACCTCACACTCAAGCCAACTCTTCAATCAATTGTCAATGGCAGTAGGTTTGATCTCTCCCTCTTCCTTAGAGAGTTATCATTTTTGTGTGGAAACTCTGCCATAGGATCCTCCCCACAACAAACCTTCTTAACTCCAGGAACGTCAAGATGCCAAATGTATATGTTTTCTACAATAAAGCCAATGAGACTATGGATCACCTATTTCTCCAACGCCCCTTTGCAAGGGCTATTTGGTTTGGCTCGTCACTCAACATTAGGCTAGAATTGATCGGTCCTCAATTGGTAGGAGCTTGGCTGGAATCCTGCTTCTAAGTTACAATTAAGGCCCTTCACATTATTATGGAGCTTGTCCATCCCATCATCATCATTTTTTACACAATCTGGTATCTTAGAAACTAGATGATTTTCTAAGGTAAATATCTTGATATCATGGAAGCTCTTCAACTACTAAACCAATGGCAGGGAGTACAAAGTTGGCCGTTTTCTACCAAGCCTTTCAAAGCACAAGCCTATTGACTAGATTCCATTAGATATCCATCCTTCGTCGGATATTTCCTTGATGATTACTGTGGCTAGAGTTCAGAGACATCATTTGAGGGATTGCATCTGTTAGGGCATTCTTCTATGTTAGCTTATTTGTTCTGCACCAAGTTTAAGCAAACCCCATCCCATATCTTGCTCATTGCTCTTAGAATGCTTCTCCAAGCCCCTCTTTTTTCACAACTTTCAAGCTTGCAAGTGTACTTCCATCATAGGTTTTCGGCTAGAATGATTAAGGATAGATAATGCAACAATGTTGTTCTTACCAATATGTGTATAGACATCCAGCTCATTCTAGAAAGCTTCCACAAAGTCACCATCTCATTGGATGAAGATCAATGCAAATTGCTCCTAAGACCATTTAGCAACCTCAAATGCTTCGTGCCAATGCTATGGATGTGTGATCATTTTTCCATATATAGTTTTCCTAACTAGTTTATCTTTTTGTTTCAGTGTGTATTGTAAAAAAAATGTAATTTAGCAAATACAAATGATCATGATAAAATAAGTTAATGTTTTGTTTTGAAAATAAACTGCAAAAAATGAGTCATAATCGCACTTCAGTTTATTTTTATGACAATAATCATAATCTTTTTTTCCTTTACCCTCATTTTACTTCTCTCAAGCAAAACATAAAGGTTAAACATTCCCTACGAAAGCGATCCGTTCTGCTAGCCACTGAATGCCCATGTCCGTGAGCGCATCGTCCCAAAGTAGAATTGGAAACTACATATTTATTTTGCAGATCTTGATGCATCTCTTGCAGATTCTTAACAATAACAATGAAAATAATTGAAAGAGAAAGTAAATGACAAATTGGACATTTTTAGTACGATATCCAAACAGTAATGACTATCAGACAAACCAATAGACTCTACAGATACTAGTCATTTTTTTTTTTCAATTTTCACTACAGCCTCTCTACTTCTATTTTTCAAATTGTTCCTTCAAAAAATGCGGTAAAAGTCTAAAAAACTACGGTGAAATCTTTACATATTTAAGCAAACGTGTTGGGAAACAAATAGCAAAAGGCAGAAGAGATACAAAACTTCTAGACAAGGAGCCTTTAGCAAGCACATCCACCCGACTCAGTTTGAGATTCAAAGCTGCTGGAAGACTTCAAGTTCACGTCGACCATATCCTCTTGTTTTGTTGAAGACAACGTTTCCATTCCTGGTAATGCAGTAGCAATTTTTCGAAAGAGAGCCTAAATGCAGGTTCAATAAAGCAAATAAGTTATAAGCGGGGATTACAAGTATATATAAACTAGAGTAATATCTCAGAAAGACAGATACATGCAAATGAATGTCATCTGGCCATAGCGGTCAATAGCCTTCAAGTCATCACAAAGGCAGCAACTGGTGTCCAATGAATGGAAAAAAATTGGACTAGAGGAAAGAATTGCCTGCTGCAAGTATATCTCACTAGGAAAACCCAATAAAGATGGTCCATGATCGTTATGAATAATATATCTGATCTGCTATCCTATTTTTGAACCATTTTCAACATCTCAGCCAAGGCGGTGCAAGAGACATGTGAAAAGACTTCGCAGTTTTTCATTTCAAGCTGAGGTTAAAATATTGTACTCAAGATCTGTGGCAAAAGAAAGAGGGGCAGGGGTTTACCTTTATATTAAAGCCAGCTTTGGCGCTAGCTTCAATAAACATGACATTTATCTCACGGGCCTTTGCTTCCCCTTCCTCTGTCGAGACTTGCCTATAGACTCGTAGAAAAAAATTTCTCATGAGGAGAAAGTATTGCCACAATCGCCCAAGTCATTGGAAATGCTATGAAAAGGAAGTGCTGAACACATGAACAGATAGACATCTCAAAGGTCACGCCCATTAAAACTGCTTAGGCTAGGAGCATATCTAGGTCTTAATTTCATTTGAGTATCACAGAATAAAATACATATGCTATTTGATGGGAGCCACCGACCATAAGGAATTCTAAGACCAATTCAAGGCTCAAAATAGTTGTAGACTAACTATTTTAACTACTTAGTTAATATCTTATCCAATTAAAAACACATCTCAACTGGAATTAATCATTGCCCTCCTCCGTTTGCTTCATGTGTTTTTTACCATATAATTTACTGCAGACAGTATTAGTCATTTCCCCAATGTCTTGCTGGCCTTTGTGAAGATTTGGAACATTATTAATGGAGCCAATCCCAATCCAATTTAGCCCAATGTCTTCATATCCACAAGCTTTATGATATACTAAAATTAGTACTTCATCCACAAATTGAAGAGGATATTAAATTAAAGAGAAACAAAAATAGAAATAACCATAAAACTCAGTGTAAACCATTTGATAAAGGCATTCCTGTCACTAGCCATTACCTCTTCTCCACAAGGTCAGTTTTGTTTCCAACAAGAACAATAATGACATCACTGCCTCTCTCACTTCGCACCTCTTCAATCCACTTCACTGTATTAAGGAAGGTCTGCCTGCCTATAGCAAAAGAACACCAAATAATCAGCAAGCATCATTCAAAAGTACAAAAAAATTATGCACACATGATTAAAGGCATTCAAATGCAAAGATGATGAAGGCTCATATGCTGCATATTGAAAAATAGCGAAGTATGCAATGTCCAGAGAAGTTCTGGTTCTTGACCCCAAAAGTAGAAAGAAGTTGTATTTTCCCTTGGTCAGTATGCATAGGAGGCACAGGTAACTCCACCAAGCCCTAGAATCTAGGGGAGGTGGAGGTCCCTTGTTCATCCTCAGTTTCTCAAGGGATTGTAGTATATGATAAGAATTTCTTCTCTAAGGCGAAAATAATTTGAAAATTTTTTGTATCTGGCGCACACATAGGCAAAATTATTTCAGAAATAGATAGTCTTCTCCTTTGTACATGTTGCAAAAAATAAATTCTAAATTGCAAATTCACACCAATCCAAATTCTAACATGTTAGCCAACTAACATACCAAAAGACAATAGGCAACTACAAGCAACTCTAGTTCAAAACCATTGAGATTCTCAAACACTGAAATATTTAATAAAAAAGGAGTGGAAGAAAGGAAAACATATCCTTATTGGCATACTTGCAATATCATAAACGATGACAGCAACAGATGAGTCCCTAATGTAGCTTGGAATAAGACTCCTAAATCTTTCCTGTCCAGCTGTGTCCCTATCACCACGCATGAAGAGTTAGAACAAAGTAAAAAGGAAAATGAAATATTTACCAAGGAATACAGTAGTGCAATTGGAACCTATAAATTTGCCAACTTACCATTTTAAATTTCATGTACCTCACACTTATTTATCTAACATGCATAATTCATTGAACACTTGAAGCAAGTCGGCCATAAAGGAAAACTTACAAAGCAAGATATAAATGGTAAATTATATGTACCAAATGTTGCCAGTTCCAAGATGACTTTGAATAGCAATGTCATATTTGATGTCAAATCCATCAACTTCAAACATGTTCTCTTGCTTTAAAGGAATATTATAGCAGGATTATAAGTTTTAATATTAAGAAAAAGGTCTGCAATACTGGATTGATAGAATTTGTAACTCCCCTTCGTGTTCCATTTAAAACATCCAGACAATGATAGTAAAATTACACTACCCCTGCTTCTCTTCCCCCTCCTTTTTCTTCAGTCAAAACCATCCCTTTCCTCTCCTGTTAGAACTTCTGAAAATGATGATGCCATATCTTACCACAACTGCAGGCGAACTGTTCGATCTTCAAGATACATAGTTTTTGATAGAAAATCAATACCAATTGTTGCCTGATAGCCCAAAAAGCAAAATAAATTTGAGTACTAGCCATTGATAAAAATGTAAGCTCAGTTCTTTAGCAAAAGCATGAAGATGAACTGTTTGATCTTCAAGATACATAGTTTTTTTATAGAAAATCAATACAAATTGTTGCCTGATAGCCAAAAGCAAAATAAATTTGAGTACTAGCCAATGATAAAAATGTAAGACCAGTTCTTTAAAAAATGCAAAAGCATAAAGTGCAGGAAATACGCTTGTTAGCTAATAAGCAACCTAGTTGAATTATTTGCTGTATTAGACAGACATGCAAGTGCACCATCAGGAGGGAAACATAAAAGGAAAACGATTTAAATAGCACAGATAGATCTATGGACTGCTGGTAATATATATGCTATGATCCAATAATTCTTACTGAATGACTGGATTATTGAGGTGATTACAGGTTATATATGTTACTTTGTGGTTTTGCTTTCTAGGTTCAAAAATAAGTTAAGATAAAAGAATACAAATTCTAAAGACTGAACATTACTCAAGTTCTTATCGTCACATAAATAACAAGTTTAGCCAAGCAAAAATTGGAATAGTAATATACTGTTAAGACTTCAGTGTCTTTGCTCCAAATAATTCAAGTCTTCATTCTTTAAGATCAAGTTACATAAGTTTATACGAAAGATCAAAATTTTCCATTACTTCTCACCCTTCTGATAAAGAACATGTCATGGAAAGTATTCTATTCCTAAAACTACCATTCACTTTACTTCTGTCTTATCTCTCTAACAAAAGTTCTCCTTAACTTGCCTTGCATGCCATTAGATGTTCACTTGGTTACTATAGCTAAAAAGAATATGCTAAGTAAAGCTAGGTCCCTCATATGGTTGCTAAAAGAACACTAGACATACCCATAATCTAAAATTTGCTGCAACGTTGGTTGCCAACATGTCAGGAATCATCACAAAATTCAAATGAATGCTGCCACAGGAAAACCGTGATCTTTTTAACCAGCTCTCAAATAAAACGGGGCATAAACTGAATCTAATATTTGACCAATTATACCATTATCAGCATTTAGCACAAACTGCCAAACCAATTTACCCATAATAATTTTGTCCGGTTCATGTTATGTCCCTGGGGGAGGAAAGAGTTAAACAATCGGCATATTTATATTTAGAACAACCACTACATTTTACCAAACAGAATTCCTCGCTTTTTAAATCCCCACAACATAATGTCGAGAAATGCATCTAAGTTTACTTGTCATTGTTGTCAAACAAAATGGAGTAACATAATTCCATTCAAACCAGACGATAAATCAGAATACAGAGGCATGAAAAACCAGCTAAGATCAATCACTCAAAACTTAAGCCTTCAGTTGTCTAATGCAAAGGGAATTGGATCTGGCAGTTTCGAAAAAAAAAATACCTGATAAGTAGTATCAAATTTATCATACATGAAGCGAGTGATGATGCTGGTCTTGCCCACGGACTGATCACCCAAGAACACCAGCTTATACTTGGCAAGAGCTGACACTGGCGCCATTTCAGAAAATCACTGAATGACTGAACACAAGGGTGAGCAAATTTGTTGGCGTAGGTATGATCTCGATTATGGAGAAAGCCGATAGGATTTGCTAATTTTCAAATGAAAAATATGTAATCCGATTATTTTTTCACTCTGATCAATTCTAATTAAAAACACTCCATAGAACATCATTTATGCTGAGTTGTCAGTCACCATCGTTCCCTTCTTTCACGCTGAGTTGCCACCCTTTTCTTCCTGAGTTGTCACCGAGCCTTTCGGATGAAGAGTTTTGTATTAAATTACAGGCCTAAATAAACAATTATTTTTTCAATATTTTAAATAATGTACATATAATTCTTAATATTTAAAAAAATACATCTAATCATTTCTTGTATTTTATATTATATATACTTTATCTACATTCATCTATTTTTAACTCAAAATTTAAAGATTTGATGTATTTTATTTTAATTTATAAATAATATATATTATAAAAAATAGGATATATATAAATATTATATATTATTATTTTAAATTTTATTTAAATTTATATATTTATAATAAAAATATTATTATTGTAATATAAATTTTTAATATATTTTAAATTATTTTAATTTTATGAATTATAATAGTATTGATTTTATATAAAAGAATTCATTTAATTTAAAATATTTATAATGAAATAATGTTTTTGTATTAAATGCATTAAACCTTCTATATTTTCAATGAAATATATTATCTATGTGTCTATTTTTTTATGATATATATTATTTATAAATTAAAATATATTACACTTTTTTTGGATTATACATAAAAAATATATAAATATGAATAAAATATACATAACTTAAAGTATAAATTAGTTAAATACATATTTTAAAAAATTAGAGAACCGCATGTATATAACTTAAAATATAAAAAGTTTGATGCATTTTATCTTAAATTATATTCAAATGTCATTGATATATTATTATGATTTTTTTAATTGTTAAGAGCAAAAGTAAAATGTAACGTATCAAACGAAAACTTGACTGATTCCAATACCGTATCACTCGATCAGGCCCTTTAGCATATGTTGATAATTTATACTCAGAGGTGGGTTAATAGAAAATTACTATGAAATATAATTTTTTTTTAACGTAATGTATGGATTTGTTGTTTAAGTAATCATTAATTAAAAATTAAAAAATAGGATTTTTTGAAAAATTTTATTTTTTATAAAATTTGTGAGAAGTTATTTATCTATTCTTTTCTAAATAAGAAGAATTTCATATAACAATTTTTAATTTTTATTATTAATTAAATAATTTTTAGCATTTTTTCCAAAAAAGAGTTAACTTGAAAAACTAACTGTGTGTAAACCAAATAGGCCCTCACATAAAAGCATGATATCTTTTAAGAATTAAAAAGCTGATTAAACAATCAGCAGACTTACAACTGATTCGTAATTAAATTAAATGCAAGTGTAGATCTATAGTATCATGTAGAATCTAGTGTTGTATTATAACTAGTGCTAATTGTACAACAAGCACCACTCTCTGAGAAGGTAAAACTCATGTTAAACAAATACATCAGCTGATCTTGGCGCTCCTCTCTCGTCTCTTGCTCAAATCAATTCATATAGCTTTGTTAAGAAGGAAGAGAATAGGTAAACAAATGGACGATACAAAGTGCAATACCACATAACTGGAAGAGATTATAATTCTCCTTTGTCAATGGAGCCACTTCACCTTCCTTCTCTGTAAATCCTTCCTGGCACTTTGACACCGCTTCCATAGCTTCACTCATCCACATCTTCGTTAACTCATAATTCTCAGACAAGAAAGCTCCAAGCGAATTCACTATCGTCCACGCAGCCTCGGAGTATATCTCGAAACAATCCTCCAATCTCTCCAACGTAAACTCATCGAAATCCGGACTGTTTAATAGCTTCTTTATGCTCGACAGCGTGTTAGTTGCGTTCTCTAAAGCTAGCTCCATCGCAATTAAGGCCAGCCCTTGAAGATCTACGGCGTGGCTTAAAGGAACGACTTGAAGAGAGGCTGAGCATAACTTAGAGCTCAAAATGATGGATTGGTTGGCGCATTTTTGGCAGGTTTGATCCACAATGTCATTAGGACATGGTGCTTTAGTGGCAGAGTTTTCACCAAGAGGGACTGTAGAGAGAAAGAAAATGAGGCAGAAAGCGAAGGAGGGGAAAGAAGGCTGCAACATTTTACATCTGGTTTGATATAAAAAATGTTGCTGATTTAGAGCTGAATAAATAATGAGGTGCAGGGTTCATGTAGATGTGACATTTTGCTTAGTGGGAAAGTACTTTTATGAAGGAAGTTTCCTAGGTGGCAGCTTTCTTGGTTGTCCTTCCTCATTGTATCCAAAACAACAAGAGTACTGTTTTTCCTTTTATATTCTGCCGTCTGTAAGATTTGTATCGATAAAAAAAAAAAAAAAAGAGCAGGCTTTCTTGGGAAAAGGATTTAAGTGGGAAACTTCCCAGAAGAGTCACCGCATTCACCACTAAGCACAAAAGGACATGGAGAATCAAATTTTTCAGTAGATATTGACAAGTATTTGATCCATGAATTGGCTTTTGCATAGGTTATACATATAATATAACGTCTTATATTTGTGATTAAGTCTCAATACTTAAACAATAATACTTATATATAGGCAATGTTTATTTATCTAAAAGCCTTTTTTTTTTTCTGAGAAAAGTCATTAGGTCTAGCAGTGAGAATTTTGAACAGTATGTTGAAGATTTTATGTTGATATATATTAAATTAAATTTTTTTTTTCACAAGAATCAATCCTCCAAAATAACCAATGAAACCTATGTAAGCTTATCTATACAACTTCTCCTCGATCTAGACTTTGTTACTTGTTGATTTTGCTGTTGCTCACTCCTCTTTTTTTTGGATACAAGTCACATCACTCTCGCAGCTTTCATCACTGTAGTTGATTTATACAAATAGGAACAGAGGAGAGAACCCATGAATAATGATAGTAAAATGTTCCGAATATACTGTCAATCCAAATGGAGATGTAAAATTCTGGATTAATCAATCAGTCATCTCCTGGGAACATAATTCTCTGTTAAGTTGGCCTCTAATTAATTGCATCCGTACAATATCACAGGCAGAACCAACTAAGCAAGTTTCTAGATGAAAGTTCTTTCAACAACCCCCATCTCACCACTAGGATTCTTTGACAACGGTATCAACAAATGCTGTGACTGTAAGCGAAATTCCACACTCTTACATCTTAATTGGTCACCGCTTGACTTTCATTTCCATTTTCTGTTTTTTCTTCTCTCACTCAGATCAACAATGTCCTTCTTTACTACAAATTTACAGTGTATATCAGTGGCAACTGCATAAATCAAGCGGGTGATGAAAAATACAGAAGAGGGCCATTAAAACCAAGTTTACAGCAATACATAAAGAAGTTATTGAGATAAAGTATAGAATTATTAATGAGAACTAAGAGGTTTAAACAGTGAAATGAAACATATCAGTGTGTTAGTTATTCTTTTAGATGAGTGATTGCTTATCATTCGTAGACTCGACAACTAATCAGTCCTTTAACTATCTTTTATTCATGCAAACTGGCATTAGTGATTGCATATTCTCCATGCTCCATCTATGCATTAGTGATTGCTTCTCTAATTACCATGTCCTTTTTTCTATTGCTATTGTGTGGTGCTTTATCTTGCTACCATACATAAGTGATCTTTCCTTGAATTGATTCAAATGAACTTATCCTTTTCAAATATAATAAAATTAAAATTTTAATATTCTTATAAATTGTCATGTTTAAGATGAAGACACTAAAATATAAAGGCTTAAAATGTAATTTTGGTCTAGCTAAAATATAAATTGGGTGGTTTTGAATCCCTTAATCCAAATATTTGATTTTAGTCTTTCTAATATTTTAATCAGCTTAATTTAGATTATTCCATTAAATTTTCATCCAATTATTAATAGGAATCAACATTGAGTTAGGATTAGTGATTTTAATAAACATGGCATGTTTTTTATTCTATGATCTTCATATATATTGTGGCTAATGATGACACATTGTTTTTTTACACATACAAAATAGAAATGAAATTGAAGAAGGAAGAAGACAGTAAGCAATGCATATTAATCAGTGCATAGAGGCATATTATAGAGGATAAAACACTTCATTTGACTCCATGCTAATTTATTCATTAGTAATTGATAAGAGTCTAATGAAAGGATCAAAATAAAGTTGACTAAAATATTTGGAGGACCAAAATAACATAATTTATATTTTAGACAAATCAAATATGCATTTGAACTAAATACAAACAACTTCTCTAAAGTCAATATTTGTTCTTATATTTGACAGATAGTGAGAAATGTGAGGAGTTGTCCTGTACTTTATTTGTATCCATTTCCATCTAATATTAATGGAGAAAAAGGCAAGTTACCCCTCTAGCTTTTGAATAATTATATTTAACATCCGCAATTATTAATTTGTAATCATCCGTCAAACTTATTTATAAGTGGTAAATTGCACTCATATAATGCATTTTCTTATGACTCTGGGAGGAATTTAAGCGTCATATTGTACTGGCGCAAAGATAAAAATGTAAGGATCGCAATTATGTATTTTTCTACTTGTATTGAATAAGCAAACTATGTCAAAATTATTAAAATACCCCAAAACGAAGGAAATTGAAAAAATAGTGCACAAGTTGGATGGCTCCTAAATTTAAGTCACAAGTCTTTCACATTATGCTTTATTTTTTCACAAAGTTTCATTTCCAATTGAGCATATTCATTCCGTCAAATCATTCACAAAATGAATGTTAGATGTAATTTACCAATCAAGAATAAATTTGATGGATGATTACAAAAATTAATACTTATAAATGTTAAATATAATTATATTGAAAACTAACATTGAGTTAGGATGAGTGATTTTAATAAACATGGTATATTTTTTATATTTTAATCTTCATATATATGATAACTAATAATAAAATATTGTCTTTTTATGTATGCAAAATAAAAATGAAATTGAGGAAGGAAGAATACAGTAATCAATGCATAAATATTAATCAGTGCATAGAGGCATATCATAAAGGATAAAACACTTCACTTAACTACAAACTAGTTTTTCCATTAGTAATTGAATAAAATCCAGACAAAAGGACTAAAATAAAGTCGATTAAAATATTTGGAGGATTAAAATTAGTATTTTAAGTTATGAGAATTAAAATAACACCATATATTTTAGAGGAACCAAATTTGCACTAAAGCCAAATATGAACAACTTCTCTAAAGTTAATATTTGCTCTTATATTTGGCACATGATGAGAAATGTGAGGAGTTGTCATCCATTTCTATTTAATATTAATGGAGAAAAATGAAGGTGTTATATGTGAAAATTGGTTCGACCCGAACGAGCCCACAAGCAGCCCAGGAGTAGCAAAAGGAATAGCTTGAAGGGTATTCAGATCGCTCTGCTATCAAGTCACGATGCGAAGTGACCTCCTCAGCTCGAGCTCATGGGTGACAGAGTGAGCACGACCTTGTCATCACAAGAGATTCACTCCCAGACGGAAGGAGTTGGTGTGCGAGGTGCGACCAACAACCTGAAGGATCACTGAATCGAAAACTACAGGAGATCAAGTCATGTAACTCCCAACGAATACTTGGGACCTGCTTGTAGAAGGCAGTTTGTAATAGCTGCATAACAGGATTTTGTCTGCCTATTCTATCTTGTACAATAAATGTTGTGTTGGGTTTGTTCTACTCCAAGAAGTCGAAATTTCAAAAAAATTTTAAGGAGAACACAGCCATGGCCGAACAAACCCATCCAAGATCCCGTTGGATTAAGTCTTCAATGTATCACATACATCAAATTAAGAGTAAAAAGAAGCAAGACTAACCTTTAATCCAACTTGAAACGTAGCGAAATTGGCCGGAGGAGCTTGTCATCCAAGGAGCCCAAATATTCTCCCTCCACTAGTATCCACGCCGGAGAACTCTTCCAATGGCCTTACAGCTCTTCTTCTTGTGTTAGCAAGCTCCTGGGAGCTAGATGGACCAAGGAATTGCCGAGAACTCGCCGGAACACTTCCGGCTTTCCTCCTTTGCTCCGATTCGGTCAAGGCCAAAACTCATGGAGAACTTTTCTCCATCTTGGCCGAACTCTTTAGCCAAAGCAAAGGAAAAGGAGTTGAAAGCACTAAAACACTTTTGGTCTCTTCTTCCACCTCCTCTTGGTCCGGCATGGCCGAACCACATGGCCTCTCCTCTTCTCCCATGGCCGTTACGGCCTCTCTTCACGTGGCCAAACATTTCGGCCAAAATGGGACAAAGAAGAAGATGCAAAACGACATCATTTTGGCCAAGCCACTAAGGCCCGAAATGATGTCGTTTAGGGCTGAGGAAAACATTTTTCCTTATTTGCAAAACAACCCTTGTAGTTTCACCAAACTACATTTTGGCTCCAGCAATTTCACCAAATTACATTTTGGTCCCTATATATCAAATATGTCCAAACTTTGGCCATATCGTTTTCCGTTATGCGTGTGACCCAATAGACCCTCAAAATGTTAGCAAAAGTCCAAAATGCCTTTCAAATCATTTGAAGGCATATCAAATTAATGCAATTAATTTTATGATCAATTTCTCCAAATTAATCATCTATGGACTTTAAGCTATAAGCGGACTCTAGCAAGTCATTATAGCTATCTAATTTTTGATAGGGTCAACAATGGTGACAAGTCTGTCTGTGGCTGATCTTAGTATATATCACCATGTACACCGTGCATGATACAAATCCTTCATCACCTATATCCGATCAGTCAGAGGTATGGATGCCAGTCAACCTTTATAACCAATCACAATTTCTTAACATCACGAATTATTTGACTCAAATGAATATGAGCACTCAAATCCCATTTGAGTCTCGATTCTACCTTAGCTAAGGATTTACCGAGTGAAACCAATTCGTTGAGTGGCCATGGATATCAACTTCGAAGAGTGGTAATGAATCCTATCTTGATTAGGCAATGCCTAACTACATT
>JANHAO010006988.1:0-20662 GCA_026873985.1 Saraca asoca
CTGTTACCTATTCTTTTAGGCAACAGTTTTCAGACTTTAGGCAACGGTTTTTGACCGTTGTCAAAAGTCAAAAATGTTGTAGTGAAAGATGATGACTGTGAACTCACTCACACTTCCTTTTTGACCCTTTAAATAAAGTTTCTACTATTTAGTCCTAACTTCCTTGGTTTTACTCTTTTGATTTGAGAATGCTTAGTCTGCATTTTTGAACCATAAAAAGCCTCAAGAACCACCCAAAATTTGACCAACTACAAGATCAGATACAAGAGGAAGCAAAGTATGATAGGATAAACCACATTTTTAACTTAATATATTTTATATGTTAGATGATTTATCACTCCTACCTAAAAAAAAAAAAAAAAGGAGTTCATTACAATAAATTTAAAAAACTATAATAGATAATCATAATAAGAAATTTTTATCTTTAATTTGATTCATGATAAATCAGACAAAAGGGATAAACACAATAATAAATGTAAGTTACAAATATATATATATATATATATTAATGAGTTCTGCATATGTTACATCTACCTTCTTTTTATGATTTACTATAAATCGGATCTATATAAAGATTCATTTAAACATGTTGTATTTTAAACAAGAATCTGTTCTTTACTCAAAAAAATATATAATAATAATTATAATTTTAAAATTAAATATGTTACAAAAAATAGAATATTCAAATTTTTATAAATTTTTGTGACAATTTTTTTTAGAATTATAATATATATATATATTATATAAACTTTTACCATGAATTCAAGCTCCAATCCCAAAGGATATGCACAATGGCCTGCAAATTTTATACCAGTTCCATAAGAAATTGCATGCAAAATCTAATTACATGATTTACCTTTTTGACATATGAGCAATCTTTGGTGAATGCATGACACTTGCTAATTGCCAAGGTGCCAACCAACATCTTCAATCATAATGCCTTTAGGGTAAAAAAAAAATCATAATGTTCTTTTTTTTTTTTTTTTAATATCCCTCGTTGTTGCAGCTTTTATGAGTCCTTGATGTGTCACGGCCCAGCCATGAATTATGACACATCCAGAGTTAAATTATTTATAACCAAACTATATCTTTTATATATTAAAACTATATATCCTTCTTGCTCTTCTTTCTATGGAATTTAATTATTTGGTTTTTAATATCAGTTTATTTCCAAAATCTTAGTGCATTACAAAAGGTTTTTGGCATAATTTACTTAATTTAACATTGAAATTGATTGAAAGCCTCAAGTGTTCACATATTTAATAATCAAATAGGAACATCTTTTTTCCCAATTGTAGATTGAATAATACCTATTTCTGGCCGGCCAAAAGTTATGGGTTGTTTGGAACATCCACATTATGACCATAAGCAGAAAAGTTGCGGGAGCTTTTGTAATAATTGCACAGCACAAGTTCACATTAATTGGATTCACATACTTCCTCCAATATATGCATGACATTGAGCATTTTTATAAATGGTAACTTCTACATGAATTGGCTCCCTCTCCCCATAAATACTTTTTATCCTACTACATATTATATATATATATATAATCACTCTTTTATATAAGAGGAATTTCTTCTTTAGATAATATATAAATAGTGACTCATCAATTACTTAAATAATCTGTTCGGGCTTAGATTAAGTATAGCAAGAATTTCTTTTATGAATTTCTAAACCAATGCAAATAACATATTTTTTTATGACTTCACATAGATGAATTAACGAAGTACACACTAGTTGAATTGAACATCACCTTATTATTAAACAAAAATAAATACAAGGTATCCCCCTCTTTCTCAAAGACAAGTTTGCAGTAAAGGTTATAATGATGTTATCTCTAATAAGATAAAAGGGGATAATATAAACTATCCTAAATTTAAAGTTCAAGTTTCGACTAATATGTAGAAATAAGAAGTATTTTTGTTATCCTTGCGAAGTAAACAGTGTGAAAAGGGCAATACTAAGGTTGCCCATGATTTTTCTGCAATAAAGGCAGGCCAAGCATGTCTTAAACTAATTAATGGCCTCAGTGACGAGCTCTTGCTGGCAATCATAGTGATTAGGGGGGGCTAAGTATGATTAATGCTCTCTAGCTCCTAGCTAGATACTTTTCCATGCTCCAGAAAGTGATGAATTTAATAAGGTTATCTTCATTTCCTTTATGACAAAAAAGGATAGAGAGAGGGCACCTTGGTAATTACATTAAAAGTGGTAACATTTTCACTTTGCCTTTGAAATTTCAAAAAATCTCTCTCTCTCTCTCTCTCTCTTGAGATGAGAAGGGAATCATAGCAGCCAAAGCAAAAAGAAGGGGTTGGGTTGCAATAAAAGAATGAGAGGAAAAAAGAAAAGAATCACATTGCTGCCAACCCCATCTTAGAATATCATTTACAAAGCTAACTCCTCTTCTTCTTCTGCCTTTTCTTCTTCACTTACTCACTCACTGCCAAAATATATCAAATGAAATGAAACTCCTTTGCTCTCTTCCACCAGCTCTCTCTTACTTTCAATTTTCTTTGTTCATGCAAGATCCAAAGACAGATTCTAACACAATAAGGTATGTCCTTTGTATATCCCTCTCTTTCTCTTTCTCTAAGTTTTTGATCATTTTATCTTGTTTCTGTAGCTTTCTGCCATGCATTTACTATCTTCTTCTGCTAACTTATGCAATTCTTTTTACACTTGGTGATTCTTTGTGGATGATGTTGGATATAGTTACTTGGAAATGTGGGATCTCTGGATGTGTGCGCCACTCAATTATTGCATATTTATATAGTATGAGTTAAGAAGTATCTTCTTTGTCAATAAAATTGCATGGATAATTTTATAGAGAATTGGAACTATTAAGAGATAAAATGGTTTTATTATTAATTATCTTTTTTATATTGAGATCTGTATCTTTTATATAATTCATTCGTATTGAGATTTAAAAAATAATAATTTAATGATAAATTGAGATTCCCATAAAATTATTCAAATTGTATAGGTTCTTCCTCCTTCTAAATTGAGCCATGAGTTACTTGAAAATTGAAGGGAAATGGGGCTTTTTTTTAAAAAAAAACTAAAATCATGTACCTTACATAATTTGGGTCATCAGTGAATTATGTTGAGTGATGATCTCTTTTGCTGAGACATAGAAGACAAAGGGGGACACAAAAAAAAAACAAGACACATTTCACTTTTCGGTGATAAAAACAACTCAATTTACAAGAAGAAAATTTTGCTTTGGGTGTCATATTTATTTTGATTTCATCAATTTTATTTAACACATATTTATTAGAATTTGATTAAATTTACATCATTTATCCATTGACATATTATGTCGGAATTTTTTTAAATATTTTATTGAATAAAATTATAGCATTTTTCTAATAAAGAATGATGAAAGTGAAAATTAGTAGCCTTTTGGGGCTGAAACATTGCTCAACAATATTGGGCCAACAATACACATTTTGGGGAAGCCCAATTTTGTGTTTGAGCCCATTAAAAAGTAACTAAGGCCAATTTAGTGCCATTTTTCTTTGGAAGTACTTTAGTAGTGTAAAATCATGCACTATGCACTTACTTTACGAGCACTGTCTTCAAAAAATTATTTTTATTTATTAGATTAATTTTTAGATTCAAATCCAACAACAAATTATCTATTAATGTGAGAAAATTTTGTTGATAACCATTGTGGATTGAGCATTTTTCAACACACTTTTTTTAAGAAAAAAAACTTATATGTCGAAAAAAAAAAAGGTAAACCACAGATTACGAGGCAGGAAAACGTGTCAAACAGTTTTTTATGCTTTGGATAAATAAAAAGGTACTACGTGATTAAAAAATAATAGAAGTTAAAAATTTTTACAATTTAATAATTTTAAAATAACAATGATCATTAAAAAATATTATCAACCCGTAAAAGATTTTTAAAAAATATTTTAATCACATGATAATATATAAGTGGGTGTAAAACTTATTTATATTATCAATAAATTAAAATTATATATATATGAGTGAAAATTTTAGGAAAGTCCAATTATGTGTTTGAGCACATTAAAAAGTAACTAAGGCCAATTTAGTTCTCTTTTTCGTTGGGAAGTATTTAAGTAGTATAACTTCATGTTGAGGACGTGTATATTTTATGCACACTGTCTTCGTAAAATGATTTTTATTTATTAGATTAATTTTTAAATACAGTAACAAACTATTTATGTATGTGAGAAATTGTATGATAATCCACGTGAATTTAGGATTTTTCAACATTTTCTTTTAAGAAAAAGGAAAGTAATTTATATGTTGAAAAACGTGTCAAACACTTTCTTCGAATTTTACGGCTTCTTTCGTTGAATTTCATAGTGAGGCCAATTTGATATGCATAATTGGAATTTGAATCAAACATTCTATGGGCTAGAATATTGTGTTTATTTTCCAATATAAAATAGCATATTTTAGAGAAAATTTTGAAATACCACCAATAATCCTTGTAACCTTATGAAATTTATACAATTTTTTGAAATCTAATTCATCTGTAAAAAATTTTATACCATAGGCGTTAAAAATTAACCAAAATAAAAAATTTTACCAACAAAAAGTTCTTTTTAATAATTTTGAAAGAGCAACGATAATTTTCAAGAAGTTTATAATAATATATAAGTATAAAACTTATTGACGCGGTCAATGCACGGTATATATAAATGTTAATCAAAATATATATATATATATATGAATAAAAGTAATTCTCCTATAATTATGCTTCTCTCTAGATGAAATGCGAAGAAACTGACCAAGCCAAAAACCATCAATTACGACACAGTAGGAAGTCCGTTCTTAGGATTTGAACGGCCTTCCTAAATTTGGAATTTCTCTGTTGGCAAATTCAACTTCAGTATTTAGAATTTAGCATAAGTAAACTTAGTTTGTGGACTAACCAAACACCAGAATCGAAGAGAATTGATCTTCTTCTCCTTCAATTTGCATAAAAATGCGTGCAGTGAAGGGCATGAATCATACTTCTACACCACCTCAAGAATTCAAGTATGACATTCACTTCATTTCACGTTGCAGGAAGCCCTGGTATCAAAGAGCAATGGAGTTGACAAGCCTATGGAAAACCATTTCCAAGTCCACACAAATTCCCACAACCACTGCCAATTCCACGCTGTGGAAATCAATTCCCAAATCCCCTCAAGTCTCTACGCCGAGTAATTCCAACAAGCAAAAGCTAAAGAAATGTACTTCCTTGAAGGTTGCAACATCCTTCACAAGGGTTTGTCTTTGTGCACCTATTTCTTCGTACAATGAGGTTTTCCGAGCTGAGGTTCCACCTAGGAGAAGTAATAGTTATCCAAGAGCCAAGCCATTGCAAACATCACAGGAAAGAATTCCTAGTGCTAGGCTTAGCACTGAGGGGAGAAAAATTTTCCGGGGAAAATCATTGACTGATGATGTTCTAATGAGGAGGTTTGTGGTTGAAGAAGAAGCAATGATGCAAATTAGGAGGAGAAATCAAATGGAAGTCATTAGGAAGAGAAGTATGATGAGGAGAAAGAAGCTTGGGCCTAGTCCTCTTAGTAGAATGGTTATGGCTGGGGATGAACAGACTGACTGAATTTCAATTCTGCTATCATCCAAACACTAAATTTTGGAGCCAATAGTTTTCTTTTCTCTAAATTTTATTTCATTAATGCTTTCTCCTGGTGTGGACAATTTTGTACTCCTCAATTGTCTGCTAATTATCATAACCTTTTCATGACCCAGTTTTTTTCTGGTTTGATAAAATAAATTGCACCAGCTAACTTATTTCCTGTGGAAATTTAACTTAAAATTTCTAAAATAATTACTCGATGCTCAATTAAATGTTTTTTAAGAGAAATTTACTAATTATGTAATGTCTATGACCAAGTGATACCAGTTGAACAAATATTAGTTAACATCAATGAAAATTTTAATCTTTATAATTTTACAGAATTTATAATTTAATTCTCATAATCTTATTTTATATAATTACATCTTAAAATTTAAAATAATTTATAATTAAATTATCATCATCAACTCATATTAAATTTAAATAATATGATAATTCTCTAATAAAAATTTAATAAATTAATCACCTTGATAAGATAAACTAAGTTGTAAGTCAAATTTGTTTATCAACTAAATTCAAGTGGGTTTAATGATGTGAAGTAAACAATAGTTGAGGAAACCAAAGCTGCAGTTCAAGATAAGAGGAGTTGTATTCCCAGCCAACTAACTGAAATGTAAGACTCCTTAATTTGCTTATAAGACACTCTAAAACAGAATAATTATAATTCTTGTGGGGCAAGGATGGTGGTTATCTAATTTGTATCTGAAAGCCCAAGTTAGGTTGCCTAGTGACTACTAAACTCACCCTGTTACATACACATGCTTCACTTTTTTAAGTGCTTATCAACTACCATCTATTTTCTCTGCTTGATGTTACTCCCTTTGCTTGTAACCTTTTGTACCTTTTTTCTGCTGTAAATAGTTACCTCCCCAGGATGAAAATAAAATATAAATTTTTTTTATTTTATAGTTATTTTTTAAATTTTATTATCTATTAAAAGCGAGCATGATATAGCATTAAACTAAAATTTTCTTAAAATTGTGTTTGATTATTAAATTATTTTGTAAATCTATACTCGTCACTGAATGAAATATAATGACGTGAGAAATTTGTGTAATAATATATTATGTTTTATTTTATTTTATTTTTATGCAGACAAGATTAATGAGAGGAAACATCTGATGTGGTTGAACGACAATGCTGGTTAACCTATCAAACCATACTTGCAAAAGTCTCGGGATTATGACGACAGCGTTTAGACAAATGAAGTGAGTTGTCAAGCCCTGAAACTGATAGCGTTCAGGCAAATGAAGTGAGAATTTTGGTTTTGAAATCTTTATGTACGGTGACAGATTGAGGTTAACTGGAGAGCGCCTTTCGGGGCTTTGAGAGCCTTTTTGATTAGGAGAAAGTTCATAGTTGAAGGAATCTTCTTACTTGCCACCTCATTCATAATTATGAACATCCATTCAATGTGGAATCTTTCAACCACAGCTCCAAGCCCCAAGCTGCTTCACATTCCAAATTATTATGGAGTTCTGATATGAACGACGCTCCATTCTTTCTCTCTCTTTTTTTTTCTTTTTTTTTTATTATCTCTGCAGCAATTAAATGCGTAGTTTTTCTATAATAGAAACGATTACTTTTCAAAATTTTTATACAAAAAAAATTCAAGATCTACAAGATAAGATCTTTAAAAACAATTATCAAAATAAAATATCACTTAAATCAATGACCCATGATTAAATGGATATGTTTGATTATATAGATATTTTTTAATAATATAACAAAGCTGAATATATATAAAAAATAAAAATTCATAAATTTTAAATAGTCACATATATTACACTTAATTAAAAAAAAATTAAAAGCAACATTATGTGTTATTACATCATTAAAAATATTAACAAAATTCATATGACTTGGAACCACTTGCTCTGTGGTAACTTAACAAATAAAAGTAAGATGAGTAGTTAATTAATGTATCATATCTTAATATAAAAATGCAAGATCAATTGATAAAAAAAATTGTTACTTTTTTCAAAAAAAAAAAATTTCACAAATCTATCATTAAATTCAAACTATTTATCATATAGATTATATGTATAAAATTTTATATCAATCCAAATTTAATTATTATCCTATTAATAAACTTTAAAATTAATATAAAATATATATTTTAAATATAAATAAATTTCAACTAATTAATTATATATTTATTATGATATAATTTTCTCAAATTTTACATACAAGATGCATATTAAAATCACTTTTAAATAAATAATTGGATGAAAAAATAATTTTCTAAAAAAGGTTATCAATTAATTTAAATGTGTATAATATATGTATATGAGTATACAATACTTCCATTTGTTATAATACTTAATACTCACATAACAGTTTGGATTTGAACAGAAAAGAAAAAAAAAAGAAAAATTCTAAAGATAACAACTACATGTCACTATTTCACTAAAAATATCATATGATTTTGGAACCACTTAATTATTAATAACTTCTTATTTATCACATTTATCTTTATAAATGATACCAACTTGCACCTGTGATAACACAGTCGTAAGTGGTCGACTTGTACATAATAGACATGACATTTAGGGGAACTCTTACATATGAAGGAAAAAAGTTGGCCTGTTGGCCTTGGCGAAGTATGGCTCTCCACCCCTAAATGTCGGTTTTCTCTTATGGGGCGTTTAGTAGGAGAATATTTTTAGTTTCTTAGGAATCTCAAACTAGAAATATAAGTTTTCTATGTTTGGTAGACAATTTTTAAAAAGACATTTCTAGGAAACATTGTTTCCCCTATGAATGGTTTTTGCCTGAATTTCCCTGAAAAATATTTTCCCATAAAAATATTTTCCCATGGAGGGTGAGAATATTAGTTTCTCATGGACATGAGAATATTTTTAAGTGTAAAAAGACATATATACTCTTCATTAATAATATAATTGTAATATTACAAAAAATAAAACATTGACATTTTTCTATACTTTCTCTCTCATCTTTTCTCTCGTACTTTCTCTCTCATCCTTTCTCACACTTTCTCTCTCATCCCCTTCCTTACTCTCTCTTATTCTCTTTCTCATTTTCTCTCTCATCCTTTCTATCATACTTTCTCTCTTATCCTTTCTCACTCTCTCTCATCCCCTTCCTCAGTTTCTCTCCCATCCCCTTCCTCACTCTCTTTTATTCTTTTTCTCAGTTTCTCTCTCATCCTTTCTCACTCCCTCTCATCCTCTTTCTCACTCTCTCTCCTATCCTCTTTTTCACTTTCTCTCCCATCCACTTCCTCACTCTCTTTTATTCTCTTTCTCATTTTCCCTCTCATCTCTCCCTCACTCTCATCATCTTTTTCACTTTCTCTCACATTGTTTCTCTCATCCCCTTTACACTTTCTCTCTCATCTCCTTTCTCACATTGTCTCTCTCATCTTTTTTCACACTTTCTCTCTCATCCCCTCTCTCACTGTCTCTTTCATCCTCTTTCTCTCACACTATCTCTTTTATCATCTTTCACACTTTTCTCTCATTTGCTTTCTCACACACTCTCTCATCCTCTTTCTCACATTCTCTCTCGTCCCTTTCCTTACTCTATCTTATTCTCTTTCTCTTTTTCTCTCTCATACCCTCTCTCACTCTCTCTCATCCCCTTCCTCACTCTCTCTCTCTCTCTCTCTCTCACTTTTAATCATAAAAAATTAAAAGTTACAAAGTATAAAAAAATAATAAATGCATAATTTTTTAAAAATAAATATTCATTAATTATATCAAATAACTTTTTTTTAACTTAAAATAGCTAGGAACGTTTTTGATAAAAATGCCAATATTTTCATAAAAATTACATTAGAACCAAACATGGGGATGTCTAACATTCTCAAGAATGTTTAATATAAATCAAATGTAGTTTTAACATTTTCAGGAATCATCATTTTTAGGAAATATATCACATTTATCTTTATAAATTAATGCAAACTTAACACGTATTAAAATAAGATGAATAGTTGAGTAATGTATTATATTTTATTTAATATAAAAAATCGTATATATATATGTGTGTGTGTGGAAAGAATGCAGAGTTTCACCTTGCAATAAATATGATGATTGAGTGATGAATTTCTAATTAATACATTAAGACGAGAGGGACAAAAGATTCTATTTTGGCGCCTCACCTCACGTGCGAAGACAGGGTGGAATAATGGTGCAGCAATGAGTACACTTGTGTTTTACATTAAAGTGACGTCGTTTGTTCATTCTGTTTGCTTTTTTCTGGTTCTGATCTAACGGCCGAAATCACATGACTTAGTTGTAGTGTGCTTGGCCCATGTGGGCCCTTGTCGTGATCCACAGGGATCTCAAAACCACACTAACATTATCTCTTCACAGCCAACACAGCTGGTGGGGCAGCAACGCCTAATGCAATTTATGGCGCGTGAAACCACGCTCTAGATGCCGGCATCCCATCTTTTATAATTGGCTGCTCAAACTCTGTGGGCGGTTTGCTACTTAGGCAGTTTTGTCTGTTTTTATAAAAGTTATACTTTTTTAAAAATATTACAATTTTATTATTTAAATTTGTATAAAAATTATTTAAATTCTTATTTTTATATAAAAATTTTAATTTAATATATAAAATTTTCACAAAAATTATAAAAATACCTATAAATATAAATTTTCTTAAATATATATCGAAACATAATCTATGATGACATGGATTTCAAGAAAATATGAAAATATTAAATGTCCGAATTAATTCAATGGACTTAGCCAAGAAGGCTGGTTCTCTTTCACCATTAATATTTGAGATTTGAATTTAGCTATTATCAATTTTAAGAAATTAAATAATTTCTAAATATTATTGTAAGTCTCAAAATAGATTGATGACATGTTTTGATCTTAAAGGGGAGAAATCTATTTAATCACTAAATTTTTTCTATAAAAAAATATGAAAATGAGTTGTGTAGACAAACTGATGTTATTGTATTTTATTAAAAATTCTCCTTTAAATAACCATTAGAGTGTTACACATTCATTTTATGAAAAATTTGTCAAAGTGTATATTGATTCTTGACTATTTAATATGATTTTTTTTAATTGTCTAAAAACAAAATTAACTTTATGAAGTTATGTTTTAGATTCCTTAACTTGAAAAAGAAAACTGAAGAAATAAATTTAATAGAGATCATTAGAATTCTGTAATACATTTTACTGGATCTTACTTCTTTCATAAAAGAAAATATGGATCTCTTTTTCATCTAAGTTTACTCTCTCAATCTTCTATAGAAACCGAGGAAATCCATGCCATAAAGTTGCAGCGCTAAAAAATTGAATAGATTAAGTTTATAACAAAAAATTTGAAAGCATAAAAGATTAATAATAATAAAAAAAAAACCACCAAGTGGACTACAAGATGATGATCGTGGCACACACATTGTTTTTCTAGAATCTACTATTTATTTTTTTAATTGATCCCACCCTAAAAGGACAGAAGATTCTCAATCTTGTTTTTGTTTATCACTCTAGTAAATTTATAATTTAAATTTTTATTAATAAAATTATATATACCTCTCATTTAATTTTAAAATATACATAAATTTATTTAGAAATATAAAAAATATTGCATTTAAAATTAAAATTAAAATTTTTATCAATAAAATGATGCGAACAAATGATAATAAATTTAAATCAAACAATATAAAATATTTTAAATATTTTGTAATTAAATATATATTTTAATTAAATTTAAATAATTAAAAAATATTACACTTACATCAAATTTTAATTTTTAGTCAAACATATTTTAATTATTTAAATTTAATCAAAATATATATTTAAATATAAAATAATTAAAATATCTCATTTTGATATATTTAAATTGTATAGTCATATTTTTTTTATCATTTTTAATAAAATAATTTAAATTTAAATTAAAGCATAGTATTTTCTTATACTTCAAGTTTCAATGAACGTTCAAATAAATTTTAAAATTATTTATGAAGTTCGCGCAATTTTATTTAAGTTCATGGGAGGTCAAAGAAATATATCAACGTTAATTGTAATATTCAGATGTTTGTTTTAGAATGATGCATAAAACTTAGCCCCCTATTGTTACAAAGACAAGCTTTTTCTTTTGAAGGGATATAAACGCGTCAATCAACCAAGACTAAGAAAATTATGTTGAAGAAATGAAAAGAACAAAAGCATCAGAATAAATAGTAATGGCAGTAAATTATTCAATTGAAACTGATATTTTAATTTATATTTATATCATAATATATAGTTACGCTGATAAAGAAAATATAATTTCATTTCCTGCCCCCTTTTAGTAAGTTATGTTCTTCTTTGAACAAGTCTTGTAATCCAAGTTCACATTTTTCCACACGCTACTTTTGGATTTTCACCAACCTTGTTTCTGCTCAATCCTGATCCTATACCTGGGATTTTGACCTAAATATTGATATTGATACTAAACTCAGACTTTAGATTAATTAAAATTTAATACGGGATTAAGCTTGTCAATAGCACCACGTTTCCTCAATTAATTCAGATTCAAAATTACGCAATGTTCTTATTCGACCACCACTGCCACTCAGACCTCCAATATGGACCAGAAACATAGTATTTTCAGCACAAACTCTGTTCCAAGCCCATTGGCTATTCCAATCTGACCCTTTGACGTAAATGTCCCGAATTGATGTACGTAAGTCTCTGCTACATCAGATCAGAATCAAAGTTTCATTGGGGTTTTCATTTTTTTTTTTTCAGTTATTAATTTTCAATAATTCTTCACAATTTGTCATGGTACTTATGCGTTTTGAGAACTGTCACCTGTTCAGAATCCATGAATTTTCTCGGGCGTGCATTTTGCAGCATCGAAGAAGTGTAGGTGGGGAAAACTTGACAATCCATGTACGAGAAAAACAATCTATTCATGGTTTTTTTTTTTTTTATTTTATGCATGGCAATAAAAAGCTTAGTCTATTTTAATATAAATAAATTCAATATTTCTGAAAATTATTTCATATCTATACGTAGAAAGATAACTGTTTTCTGTTTAATGACCAGTGGGTTCAGGATAATATGTGTATACTTTGAATAAATAATTTATTAAGCTAAGCTAAAATAGCTAGGAAGTATGACAACCAATTTAGATTATCTTTAGAAAGAGATACATATATAATTTTTATCTATAATGAATTTCATAATACCCTTTCTTATTTACAGTAGAATCCATAAAAAAAAAATTATATTTTTTTTTCTTCAAACATAACAAAAAAATAATAAAAGAAAAAGAAAATCCTGCAACAACTTGTTTATACTTTAATCCTCAAATAATCATTTTTTGAAACAGATAAAAAACAAGTTATTTGCGTTCCTTTTACATACAAAAAAAAAAAAAAAAATTCTTACAGTTCAACTGAACCTAAAAAAATATGACATGAAGAGGTACTTTTTAAACTCTCTGATTTATGAATAACTAAAATTTAAAGTCTAAATAAAATTGTCAACTCCACAAATGCAACTGCCATTTCTTTCTGAACTCACTTTTCTGAGGAAGAAAAAAACACTATTTACATGATAATTTTTGTTGCATCAGTAAGGAGTAATGGAAAAATAATGATGATGGCAATATCATTAACATGAAGAGCATATTACCAAACGTCACCAACGCTGTTGTTGTGATGATAAGAAGTGGTAAATTTTTATTTTTTCTTATGATAAAAAATAGTATTATTGGTGTCCACATAGTCTTCCCATTGAAGTAAAGTTAGTTGAAGCTGTCCACATTGAGTGAGAAAGTGGGCAACTCCTCTTTCTCTCTCTCCTCGCATCATCCATCATGATATATCAGACCAAAAGAGCAACAAAATTATAAATTCTACAAAAGGTGAAAGGTGGGCAAGGGGAAAGGTAATTCCCATCCAAGCCACAGCAGAACCCGATTCAAAGTTCCCAAAGAAAATCGAGTTCTAGAGAGAGAGACGGAGAGAAAATTAGAGAGAGAAAGTGATTAATTCTTGCAAAACCCAACCAGGGAGAAAGAATCATGTGGTGCTGGAAAGGAGAGGGAGGCTAGAAAAAAAAATATATAGAGAGAGAAAGTGCAAGACAGGGTTTAAGGTTTCCTCTGTTTCGCTCTGTCTTCTGCCTTGCGACGCCACTTTTTAGGTGTTTTTGCTACCTTCGAAGCTCTGCTCTCTGCTAAGGTATATATGATCTCGGTTTCTGCTAATTAACTTTTAGGTTGCCGTTAGTTTTGTTAATTATGATGATTAGTCTTACGGGCATGTTGATTAACTAGGTTTCGAATTTTTCTGTTATTTTCATGCAGTTATTTCGTATCTTATATTTATTTATTAGTTGACTTCCCCTAAGGAACAAATAGAGGTGATTTTTGTCTCTCAGATTTCTATAATTATGTCTTTTATAATTCATATATAAATATATAATGCATAGTAATTTCCTCTAGCGATAGAAGTGGCCACCTTTCCTCTTATTCTTCTGAATTTTCTGATTTTGCTTCCATTACACTCTCTCGGGTTCTTATCGTTTTATTATGTCTTTTGGAAGATATATAAAATTTGTGTTCTTCTCATGAAGATTAGCTGACCTCGGGATCCTTGTTGTCTGAATTATGTCAGATTATGTTTTCTTAATTATTATTATTATTATTTTAATTTGTTGAACTGTCAGAAAACAGCTCAGTACTTTCGAAGGTTTCCTGGTATAGATCAAGTATTAATTTTATTTCAATTTCCCCTCACGTTTTTATTTGTTGAAAGTGAAAAATCCTCTTTTATGAACCTTGAAGATGGTAATTTTACTTTCTCTTGATACGTTTGTTTGTTTGCATGTTTTTCTTCATATTTTTGCTCCAAGCTTAAAATTCCCATTTTTGCTGCTTAATTGATCAAGTAATCTATTGCAAATTGTGCTGCTCTTTTAATGTATAGAAATTTTCATTTATTTTATGTTTTGTGAATCAACAGGTTGAACTAGAGATGTTGCCTTCTTTCTGGTTATTATCCTGGTAAGCTTTTTAACTCTTTCAGCTATTCCTAGTTTAAATGAAGGAGAAACATAATGGATTTTTTTTTTTTTTCTAATCGTTAGATTTTATTTTAATGATCCAGGAACCAGTAAATCTGATCTAAATTTATCTTACACGTCTCTGTTGTGACAATTGACCTTACAAGTACCACTATACAATTGACGCGACTGCATATCTTCATTTTCTGTTTACAGGTAGAAACAGTAATGCTACTGACATGGGAAAGAAGGGGAGTTGGTTTTCTGCTATTAAGAGAGTTTTCACATACCACTCCAAAGACAAAGTAGAAAATGTAAGTCCCATGTCTTTACAAATAACGTTAATGGCATGTGGATAATGTTCTTTCGGATCTGCGTCTTATTACCTACTTTTTTTTTTTCCTATTTAGTTTTCCTTGGCATCATCATTAGATATGAACCCTTTAAAGCTGGCATTGAGCTGGTTAGTCTTGTATCAAACTGAGTAATACTGGACAGCTCTAGCAATACTAAGAATTAAGAAATCTCTTGATTTGGAAGCTTCCAAATTTCTATAATATTGTGTGAAAAAATGACGTGAAAAGACAACATATAACAATATTATGATTCTTGTTTAATAAAATTTGTGAAAAAAATAATAAGATAAAATGGTTAATTAAGTAGATGATGAATGTTAATTTCAAGGATTTGTATGGTTGAAGGCTTTAATTTCAAGTTTTTAAAGTTGGTGAAGCAGAATCCAACCACTCTAAGGTTATTTGTATTTTTTTTTTTTTAGTGATTTAAGAGGTTGATTGCAATGCATCCTGCCTTGCGTGTAGTTTTAGAATTCATAATTATGAGGAGGAAGCTAGTATCTGCATGATGAATGATATGCAAACTTATTTTCAGTCTGCAAAGTAGTAGATCAGTTCGTACTTCATCTCATCACTTCTAATTGTACAGCAGGATTCTGAGAAAAAAAACACAAAAGAAAAGAAAAAGAAGGGACGAGGAAAACTAAAGCATGGAGAGACCAACTCATTCATTCCTCTCTTCAGAGAGCCAAGCAGCATTGAGAAGATCTTTGGAGACTTTGAAAGAGAGCAACAACTACTAAATTTCAGGCCTCCATCTCCTCCTGAGCAACCCAAGACACCGCCTTTTGTGACTCCTAGAGCTGCTTCCCCGAGGCCGCCTTCTCCAAGGGCTGCTTCCCCTAGGGCGCCATCTCCGCGGCCCGCCTCTCCTAGGGTAGCTTCTCCAAGAGCTGCATCTCCCCGGATTGTTCACCACCCCAGGGAGGTTACCTACAGGCCAGAACCAACTTTAAGAAGCCAGCATGCCTCAGCAACTAAGATTCAGGCTGCTTATAGAGGTTATATGGTAAGCTTTCAAGTTCTTTTATTATTACTATATATCAAGAAACTAAAAGTCTCCATATATGTCATTATTTGGCTCTTGCACAGTCCCCATGTTTGTTGTTAGCCGCCTATCCTAAAAAATTGCTGTGTCCCGAAATAGCAAATGATTATAAATCATTATTCTTCACTTAAAAGTACAAAAGATTGGTTATTAAGCCTGTCCAAACAATTGAAGTCTCTCAGGCCTATGTTGTCATCCATTTTGATTCCAGAGGATTGAACATAATTACAATTCATCTTTTGTAAGTGGTTTTTAGCCCCCCTAAAAAAAGGGCCATGGTATTTTTGGCAACCTTGAAATTGTCAATGTGAGCAGGCTATGATCATTGTTGTAATTATTTGAGCATGAATGTTACTAATTGAGTCATTATCTTGCATCAGTATATCCTCTTACTCATTGAATTTACTTGATCTGTATTAATATGACATAAAAGACCTGGCAGAACTGATTTGTTTTTGTGATACAGGCAAGGAGGAGTTTTAGAGCTCTTAAGGGTCTGGTGAGGCTTCAAGGGGTAATAAGAGGACAGAACGTGAAGCGGCAGACAATGAGTGCGATGAAGTACATGCAGCTGCTGGTGCGAGTTCAATCCCAGATTCAATCTCGGAGGATCCAGATGTTGGAGAACCAAGCGCGATATCAAGCTGAATACAAGACTGATAAGGATGCGGCCAGTGCCTTGGGCAAGTTAGGCTTTGGTGTAAGCACTCAAACTATATATGTAGTCCATGAATTTTCTTATCTCTCAAGTCTATTGCAACTCCAACCTATGAGGTTCCTTTCTGGCAAATTGTTAATGAGATGTTGGATATTTTTAAGCAGGCATGCAACATTTAAGTTGGATTGGGAATAAAAAGTCCAAATACTATCAGTATAGATGGCCATTTTAAAAGTTTAGTGCTTGAGTACAAAAGGGCTAAATACCTCAATTCCTCAGTAGTTTCCAGAAGGGTTTAATCTCATAAAATAATCAGGAGTAAAATTTGATGAATCTTTCAAGCTCTGGTGCAACATAATTCTCTGTTCGTGTAATCTCATCATATCATGGTTTGATCTATTTAACTGGAGATGATCACTTTATTGTGATGTCCATTATATATGTAATGCGTAGAGTTATTAGTTTATGTAATTTAAGCTACTTGTAATTCCAGTTGCCTTTATGCTTGCGTAATTTGGAATGTTGGTGTAGTCTGAGGCAGGTAATGAAGACTGGGATGATAGCTTACTGACAAAAGAAGAAATAGAGGCAAGGCTGCAAAGGAAGGTAGATGCTATCATCAAAAGAGAAAGAGCAATGGCATATGCATATTCCCATCAGGTACTCATCACCACAGCCTGTATCTGTGCTGCTTTTCCTTTTTTACCATTTTATTCTTCATAAAAGATTAAAAAAAAAAAACACCTATATTCTTTCTAATTTTGAAAAAAAAAAAAAAAGGTTTCCAATTGTCATTTTTTAACCTTTTTCACGTTTTTAGATCCTTGTAACAGCATGGCACATATGCAGCATTCTTCAGATTAATGCATTCTAAACATTTTTACGGTTCTGAACTTAGAAAATATATGTCAAACACTCCGTTCCCCAAGGCTGTTGATTAGGCTTGTAGCTTGAATCATCAGACAATATATTTAAGTTACATGTATATCAAGAACTAACTTCATTCCTTAAAATCTCAACAAATTCTGACTCTGTTAGCAAAGACATCATACTTGGTTTTAACTTTTTTCATAGTTTCTCCGTTGCAATCAATCTTTATTTGTATTCTCTAATAATCTAGCTGACTCTGTGCCAACAGTTATGGAAAACAACTCCTAAATCAAATCAAACTCCATTGGCTGACATTCGATCCGGGGCATTCCCATGGTGGTGGAACTGGTTGGAACGCCAACTGCCTCCAGCAAGTCAGCAAGAAAACCAAATCCTGAAAGCTTTCCAACTCACACCCACCAGGCCATATTCAGAACAGAAAACTAGTCCTCGGCCAGCCTCAAGCAGCCACAAGCCACACCCTTTTGCATTGGACAACATGGACACGCCCACGCCAAAATCAACGAAATCAACCATACTGCCTTCCGCAAGACCAGCAAGAACTCCTCCAACTCGAACTCCTCAAGCAAACAGCTCCGGCCTTTCAAAATATTCGCGGCCACGGGCCGTGGGAACTGACTCGCCATTTGACGTGCCACTCAAGGATGATGACAGCCTCATGAGCTGCCCGCCTTTCTCTGTGCCAAACTACATGGCTTCAACTGCATCCGCCAAGGCCAAAGTTCGGGCAAATAGCAATCCAAGGGAAAGACTTCCTGGAACTCCAAGTTCTGTGAATGAATCAAAGAGGAGGATTTCATTTCCTTTGACACAAGGAATTGGATCATTTAAATGGACAAAAGGATCAATGTTCTCAAACAAGGAGGCTAGCTCTCACAGGATGTTAGATAAGAATCAGTCACTTCAATCATTAGGAAATTTGAGTGTGGATTCAACGGTTTCTTTGCCCGCAGGAGTTGGGAGAAAGCCGTTTAACAGATTTGTGTGATTTTTATTTTCTGGTGTATTTTGGTAACCATTTTTATTTGATTTTTCTCTTCATGTTGGTTTTATATTATGATTGAGTGTATGGTTATTAATATTTGAAAAAAAAAAAAAAGGATACTCATTTAAACTAATAAAGAGATGATAGGAAACAATGGTTTGATTGTAACAGTATTCCGTATTTGAATGGTTCTATACAATTCAGTTCTGTCTCTGTTCATTAAGAGCATACTTGTTTTTGTTGGCGGTTGATCTCATTCTTTTTTCTTTTCAATATAGCCATTTTTTTTTCTTTTTTTGGTAATTAGACGGTGTTTCACTCTCCTCTGAGTTAAAGAGAGATCATTCACGTTCAATTTAACAAAAAATTTATGAAAAATTTCTTGCAGTCTAATTTTAAAATGTAGCTTCTTGTAACTTATGAATATTGAATCTACAACTTGGGTTTCACCATACATTTCAACAACGAGACTAAACGAAGATCATATTCTTTCAACATAAATCTTTGAAGCTCTTTTCTATAAAGAGTTTATAACAAACAAATTATTTTTTATTAACAGAAGTAATTCTCTATTATTTCTTAAGAAACCATCTGCAAGGGTCATTTAACCAACATCAGCAAAAAAATTATTCGAATGAGATCAGACAATGGATATAGACAATTAACCACACACACACACACACACAAAAGATCATAAAATTGAATTACATATAAAACAACAAAATATGGACATTTAACCAACATCAGCCAAAAATATATATATATATATATATAATAATCGAATATTTGGCAATATGCCCATGGGATTCCAAAGAATAATTTAATATAATAATGGAATATATGACAATATATCCTTGGGATTCCAGAGCATGAACAGAGGATGGAGCAAAACCCAAAACATTCATAATAACTTTGCGTGTTTGTGTTGACGCGTTTATGTAATCTTATATTATAATCAGACACTTTGTTGATGTTGATATGCTGCTAAACTGCTTACTTTGATCCGGCACCCTGCTACAAACTATAAACTGACAGCCAGCATTCGGCTTGAAAATCTAATAGCCTCTCATTATATATATATGTTTCGTGTCAAATCTAATAGGCCGAATAGCTTCGACTTTGATGGATTCACCACAGCAGCAGACGAAATTTAAATCTTTTGTAAGATTCAAGTGAAGATATATAGTTCTGCTTTCAAGTTAAAGGTTTTATTTTAAATAATTGTAAATTACGTTAAAAAAGAATAAAAATGATAGATAAAATTACAAGCATGGAAGCGACTAAATATATCTGAAATAATTTACAAGAGTCAGTTGAATCCTGAAAATGATAATAGAGTGCTACAGTACACAAAAAATGTGTTTGATAAAAAAAGTCTATCTTTTCGTCTGTAAATGCTTTTTTTGTAAGAACCAAAAGCAATTTTTTAAATAAGACTTGTGTAACAATAGACACTTATTTCAAAAGAATAATAACTAAAAATGATAAACCAAAACAATTAACAATAAAATAGAAAAATAATCATCTTTCATGTCTTTAGCAAGCGCTTACTTCAACATTACCAACTAAGCGCTTGATTATTCTTTTGCACCATGTGTTTGGACTCTAAGGGCCTATTTGATGCACCTGATAGTAGTGATAAGATAAGATAAACTATCCTATTCTACTTTTATTTTGTGTTTGGTGAACCAACAGGATAGGGATATCCTATCAGGTTTGTTATCCTATCCAGGCATTTAGTTAAAATTTTATCCCATGGGATAAGTTAGGATAAAAATGGACCGGATAGAATAAGGTGAGATTTTTCCTTACTTACCCCTGACACCTTCGACCTCGTCTCCTCTCCTTTAACCCTCGACCTCATCTCCTCTCTTCGTCAGAGACTTTTAACCCTTGACCTCATCTCTTCTCTTCATCTGCAAAGGTTTTGAAGCACTTGAGTATAAGGTATGGGTTCTTTCCTGTTATTGCCTCTCCAACTCTTCTAATCAACGTCAAGTTTCAACACAAGGTAAAGTGGGCATGGGGTATGTTCACCTTTCAAGCTTAAATGGCTATCCCGTGAGGGAGCAAACGAGAGATAATCAACCGACATGTTTAAATTTCATTCT